>UCOL01004008.1:0-16279 GCA_900474335.1 Ormyrus nitidulus
TATAAATACTAATAATATATATAATATTAATTTATATTAATAATGATAATAAATAATCATGCCATTTTGTATTAATTTTAGTTTGCTGAATTCCCAAGCAGTTATAGGCTTATAGGATAAAATTTTCTGATACTTTTGAAAATTTATAATAATTTAATTTCATAATGTTTGCTAATTATAAATCTATATCTGAATAATTAGCAATTTATTAACAATAACTTTTGGGTTTATGTAATTTATAAAATATTTGATTAATTTCGATGAACTGATTTTTAAAAACAAAGTAGATTTTTGATAAATCTCTAATTAATGTAGTTCTTTTTTTCAAAAAATATAATAAACATTTTAACAATTATTAAATGCTTGTTTAAATGTCATTAATGATAATCTATTACATCAAATAATAAATATATTATTTATTTACAGACACCCCTTGAAAAAGCACAGAGGTATAAAGGAGAAGGAAAACATTTTTTTAACACTGGAAAATATGATGAAGCCCTTGCTCGATATAATTTGGCAATTGATGCATGTCCAAAAGATAATGTTAAAGAACTTTCTTTACTTTATCAAAATAGAGTAGAGGTTTTCGAAAAATTGGTAATTATATAAATGTACCAAAATTCTTATTTACATTGCTTTGATGCATTTTCATATACGCAACAATTTTTACAGAAATTACTTAATGCAGCTAGCGCTGATTTTACGAAGGTTTTAGAATTGAGTTCTGAATATGTTAAAGATCTGATACCTAGCGCACATGTTATGGAATCTAATAATGAGCTAGAGACTGCTTTAGAAGATATCACTTACACTGATAACCTTGACAAATTGGAACAAGAATATATGGCAGTTAAAAAGCCAGTCATGCCTAGCAAGCATTTTATCAATAATTATTTTGCAGGTTTCCATAATGATCCAATTTTGTTAAAAATGGATGAAATAATAGCTGAAAATAATGATTCGTAAGTTTTTTAAATAAATTTTTAATTAAATTTTTTTAGCATTCATTTTTACTAAAGGCTATTGTGAACACGTAATAATTTTTCATTTGCTCTTACTTAGGCCATTTAGCAAAGCTCTTCTAGCACTTAAGAAGCAAGACTACGATAATGTAATACCATTTTGCAATGAAGAGTTAAACGACCTTGCACTTCACAAAATGAGAGTTCTTCTTTTGAGAGGGACTTTCTATCATATATTGGGACAATACGAAAAGGCAACTGTTCTTAATACCGTAATACTTAGCGATTCAGCTAGTAAGGAATTGAAAGTTACTGCTTTGATTAAGCGCGCAAACATACACATTGAACTTGAAAATAACGAACAAAGTGACATAGACTTAACGGAAGCTGAAAAACTTGATCCGGATTGTGGTGATATTTACCATAATCGAGCTACTTCGCGCACGCAAAACAAGCACGGAAAGGTGAGTTTCGCGCACTCCGATAAAAAAAAAGTTTCAATTATGTGATAACTATAGAATTCTTAAGTTTATAATTTAAGTTTATCTGTAAAATTTTATTTCTTATTTATTTTTAATCTTACGCACAAAATATTAAAAATCCTAATGAATGTGTTTCTTATTTTTCAGAAGGAATTTCGCAGATGCAATCAGCCTCTTTAACAAAGCTTTGGCTTTAAGTCTCACGGTAGTGGAGGCTTCATCGGTCCTCAGTTTACGAGATGAAGCACAAGCTGAATTTGATGAAGACTGTGAATTAATCATAAGACCCTTGCAAGAATTCTCGTGGGAAGTTTAAAATATTTTTGCGAAAATCCAAAATATCAATAAAACCGTTCAATAATTAATCGATTATTGCTAAATTGTTATGTTTTTAAAAAAAATTCATTTTTGCTATGAATATGCAATGCATATCTTTGGCGGAGTGGCGTATTCAATACCGCACTGTTACTGATTCTGTGCGTATTGCCAAAAAATTTAAGTAATCTGTCAAGATGTCAGTAATACTGATAAAATTTGTGATTTTTTATTTCAAAAAGCATAAAAATACTTTTTTAAATGTAAAAGAGAACTTTTTCAGCTTGTTCGTGCGAGCTTCAGCTATTTTAAGCCTCTTAAGAGCAAAAAAAGTGGGGAACCCCCGCTCAGTGATGAGATCACCCACGGATTACTAAAAAGCGTGTTCGAAATCTAAGTGAGACGTTCGCACGCTGCAATGCAGTTAACACTTTCTTACAAAAAGATCAATTAATAATAATTAATAATAATTTAAAAAATTGGCCAATCAATTTTCTCGCCCAGCGTTCAAACCGACACTTTTTTTCCAAGTTCTGCTCTAAATTTACACATCATTCGCGGACTAGAAAAACTCATATGAAAAAGGAAATTAATGTAATTGGTTTGGTAGGTCGAGGGCAGCCGGCGTCACCGATGACTCATCCTCGGTTTACCCCTCGACTAAGCGATCCGCGTGTTTCATTACAAAGGGGGGGCCGCCCGATCCGCACGCCCAACCGGACGAGCACTTTACACGCCGCGCGAAAATCATAATTCTCCGAAGCTCCGCGACGCACGTCGATTTTCGGGCATTAAGAGCTGTAAGCAGATTTGGCGTCTGCTTTGCATACATTTCCGCGCGCATTTTTTAGAGGCAGACATCTGTTTATGCGGGGTGCATAAATTATGAAGGCTCGCGAGTACGTATCGCTTCGAGCGCCGAGGGGGTCAGTAAAATAGATCTTCGTTACGTCGCTCGGCCCCTCAACCCTTTAACGAGTAGTGCTGTATATGGACTGCCCGCCGGGGAGGAGAGTCCCGAGAGTCATCCCGAGGAACAATGGGCTTCGTCAATTGTATTATTTCGCTGAGAAAATTTTGGAGAAATGTGGAGACGGGGAATTGCTCGTTTTAATCAGTTTCGGACTCTTGATTTTTTTTTTTAATTGAATTCATTGCGTGGAAAGGCACGATTTAATTTGAAAATTGAATTGAAGCTTTTGTTATTTAAAATTTTATGAATATGCGAAATATATAAATTATCGTAATACTCGTATAATGCTAAGTTCTTTAGAACAATTTTCGTAAATATTATAATTTACTACTTGAAGAAACAATTTGAAACAAATGAATATAATTAAAATGTTTCCAACTAAAAAAATTGATTTTTACCGCAGCCAACCGCAGAAACTTCGCAGCTCCTTATAAGAATCTTGACTTCGAACCCAAACATCTCCCGCCTCTCGCCAACAGCGGTACCCTCTGAAACCCCCGAATAATATTACTCGAACAACCCCGCAAAACAATCCTGCCCAGGATGCCCAATCGATTAAAAACCAAAATTAAGCAATAGAAAAAGCCCTATTTCCCCGTGGAAGATGCGCTGGCATTGAAAGCTCCCCTCGCGCACTCAGCGGCTGCGGCGGCGGCGGCGGCGGCTCGTTCCCACCCAGCCCCGTCCCCGCGGCGCCTGCGTAGTAACACCCCGGGCGCTCGGCGTCGTCGTCGTCTGCGCCGGTAGAGGAACACACTTCGCTCGCCTCGCTGGCGCACAGACGAGCTGTCGGCGAGCCTCGGGCGAGAGCTTAGCGGCGAGCGCCTGCCTGCCTCCCTCTCTCTCTCTCTGCCCTGCGGGGTCGTCTCTCTCCTCGCTTCGCGGGTGTGGTTTCTCGGTCGCTCGGCAGCAGGCTCGCACTCACCCGGGCCCAGGCAGTCCTCGTATACTATGCACGACGGCGATCGCGAGGAGGGAAGGATCGCGCGCCCGCAGCGGCATTGACCAGCTCCGGAGGCTGCTGCTCGCGGGCTGCTGGCTCGGCCGCCACGACCACGACGACGAAGACGACGGAGCTGCTGTCGAGGGAGGAGGACGTCGTCGCCCCAGGCGCCGGGGCTCTCAGTAAGTTTCCTCTTCCCGCACGAACACGCGAGCACGCGCGCAAGCAAGCACATGCATTATTATTATACACGCCTCTCTCCGTGTCCCGTTGCCGAGGGCGATCAATTCCAGGGGTGAAGGAACTCGGGGGTGTGCGACACCAGCCTGGCAACCTTGACAGAGAGACGGGCAACCTTTCCGCCACGGGGGGCAGCCGGAAATAGAAACGCTCTCTGCTCTCCTTCGGGGGGCTGCGCGCGTTTTTACGCGCTTCCGCGCGCGGGTCTGTCGTTGGTGGTCAGGTGTTGTATGTGCCCCCCGCTGCGAGGGGCCGATGACGTTGCCGCGGGACAACGGCTCGGGAGGCTACGTCGGCCCGATGACGCGAATGACGTCAGCGGTCCAACGACCTGGCCGCTGACTTGCTTCGCTCGCTCGCCGCGATTGCGAGAGATCGACGGGGCAGTTTTAAAGACTTCATTGAACGCACGTTGGAGAGGAACACGCTGCTAGTTCGTGTTCGCGAATGTGTATTTCAACTTCCGCGCGAATAGAAGTAGAGGCGGAAATTTACGTAAGCAGACAAAAATTGAAACCGTATGTTATTAGCACGCGACTGCAATCGAAATTTTCCTAAACAAAAACAGAAAAAAACATTGGCGAAGTAAAGGGCGAAGTCAGGCGAAAAATATGGATCCGCGCACTCCTTGTACGGGGAAAAAGGCGCTCAGGGGTTCCGCTGGCGGGGTCGATTCCGGGAGAGGTCGGGAATGCGCATGTGACTTCAGCCGGCGAAGTGAAGTGAAGAGCCCCATCGATTTTCCGACTTCGCCTGCCAGGGCCGTATACTCCCTCGGCTGCCGCGCTCGCCGCACGTCAGGAGCAGCTCTTCTCTCCGGCCCGAGGAGAAGTGTGCAAATAGCTCCGGTATAGTGCCGCCGAGGCGAGCTTCCTGCCTGGCTGTTACGAGGTAAACAGAGATCGTTTTTCGGACCGGGAGGCGGCTGGTTTTGCCGGTGTTTTTTTTTTAGGGGGAGGGCCAATTTTCGGGGGAGCTTTTTTCGCGAAGGTCAGTGTCAGAGGTGGGTGCTGGTTGCGGGTGGCTGCAGGGTGTAGAGACTCTGGGTGAGAGGTATGTACGAACGGATATAGTTGGAGAAGTAGAGTGTTGTATTTCTGGACTGTCTGGAGATTGAGGGCGTAAACCCGCGGAGATCGCTATAAATATACGCGTCGTGTCTTGTATTATTTGCGCGGACTGTTTGTTAAGTGAGCTTGCGAGCTTCGGGGGAGGACGTGCAAATATACCGAGTCGGAGGTGTTTCCCAAATTTGAGTCGTGTTTGATTATCGATTTTCGGATGTTTATTCGACGGTTCGTTGTACAAAGAACTTTTGTTCGCGTGAAATGGTTTTTTTTTTCAAATTTGATTTTAAAAAATATTTGTATTACCGGTGTTTTTAACGAGCGAGAACAAATGTTCAATTTAGACAATATTTCAATTAAATAGATCGATTGCAGAGAAGGGAAAAGCAAAGGTGTTTAGCTGCTTCGGAGTTCAAGCATTATTCTTCGATGCAATGCGAATGCCATTGCGCTTAGAATAGAGCTTTTTTTTTTAATTACTTGTCCGTCACTCTATTATATTGCTGCGTGAATCGCTATCCTTTAATCTTGACACTTGAATGCGTGAAAATAACACTTAAATATAACCACTCTTTTAAACGTTAAATATAACAAATATAACAAAAATTAGCCGGACATCTTAGTTACAAAAAAACATTTCGTTTCCATTAAAACATTCCTGCCAGTCGCAGAATCAATCGCGAAAAGAAACGCGAAACGTTCCTCGTCGAAAAAGAAACCAACTCTAGCAATAAAGGCACCCGACTCTGCCCCGAGTCCACACCTCGGCTAAGCTTAGCAATAAACTCTTCCGCGAACGGCGCTCCTCCCGAGCAGATCCGTCCTTCGAGCTCGTCGCAATCTCAGCTCCGTAACGAGCTCGGCACTTGGCCGCGCGAGGCGGAGATATATATACGCATCGCGTCCGGAAAGTCGCGGTGCGAGAAATCTGGAGCGGTGACGTCATCGATTCCGAGAGAGAGAGAGAGAGAGAGAGCAGCACCAACCGCCTCTCTGCCTTCGCTCCGAAGTACCAAGTGCCGAGCGCGAAGAAAGAGAGGAAGAGCCTTCGGAGAGCCGCAGGTGAGAGGCCAGTGCTCCCTCTTTCCCCGATCGTTCCGCGTCCCTCCTCGTCGAACGCAAGAGTGCACGTATCGAGGACACTTTTGAATTCAGACCGATCGTTTTCAATCGCTACTTTGGACTTCCGACGCGAGCCCGAGTCAGTCGTTCGAGCGAGCAGCGCATATAAGAAGCCTCGTTCGAATCTTGGTCAATGTGCCTCGGCTCGCGGTTCTTGGAAGGGGCGTGCGTTGCCAGCGCTGAAATCACTTCTAAGTGACTCCCGCAGAGTTCCCTCCTCCCGCAGCCCCCCCGACGAGCTATTATCGTCACGATGGATACTTGTCTTCCTTCGCGGGGCTACTCTCGCAGTGCGGGCTGCGAAAAGCGAAGACGTGGCGAGAGTGGACAGGCTTCGAGCGCTCGAGTGGCCGGGGATTGTGGCATTTTTAAGCTGGATCTGCCGCGGAGAGCTTTCCCGAGTGAGATTCAATTTGAGAAGCGGCTGCCTTCTTTTTTAAAGGGACTTTTTAAGGAGGATTTCCGAGATGATTTTCACTGGGATGTGCATTTGAAGTTTTTCTTTTGAAATTTCATTCGGTGAAACGCTCTCTGGTTTTTTACGCAGGTGCACTTTCGTGCGCTGGGATAAAGAAAGCAGAGAGGTTCAATGCGATGCTTTCTTTCTTTCACGACCGATTCAATGACTCCTCGGTTCATTCGCACAAAGTCACGCGATCCATTCGCTTCCTCGGACAAAGTAAAACCATTTCCTGCCCTCCCTTACATCCCGAAGATCCGGTTTAGCCTCGCATAAAAAGCACAAAGATAAAAATTATAAAAAAAAAATGTTCTCGCCCCTATTTACAGATGTGCCGGCCGTCGTTCCCGAATCGGGCCGTTAAATGCCTCGAGCCGGGCGCGCCACCGTCATCGTCCTCAGCCGCGGCGGAGAGTCGCGCGGCCTCGGGCCTCCTCCTCATCGGCGAGCACAGCGGGCCGCAGCGAGGATGAAGGGCCAGCGAGGCCGGCAGTGAGGGCCACGACAAGCGCACAGCAGGAGAGGAAGGAGGAAGCAGCCGCGGCAAGCATGCAGGCCAAGCTCGACTGGAAGCTCGGGCTGCTCTACACAATGCTCGTGCTGCAGGTCCTCATCGTCATGGTATACGTGTCCTCGACGCCGCACATGGCCGACCTCAGCGCACCGGCGCTGCGCGACACCGTCACTTTCGTCAATCTCGAGGCTCCCCAGGTGAGAGAGCGGGGGGTTTTTTTTTTGTTTTTGTTGGCTGAATAAAATACGGAGATTGGCTTTTGCGCGAAACTCGTTTTTCTTTTGGGGAGGAAGGAAAAGTTTATGGCTGCGCGAATCGTTCGTTGGGTGGAGAGTCGTAAACGGTGGACTATTGAATTCGCTTTGGTTTATGAAAGAATTTCTTATTTAATAGGAACATAAATTTAAAAGCACTTTCTTTCATTACTGAAAAGAAAGCTCCCAATCAAACACAATGCTTTTCCTCGCGTCTAAATCCTCCTCATCCTTGCAGGCGTACTACGAGAACAAGTCGTCGGAGTGGCGCACGATCCAGAGCGAGACGAGCCTCCGTGACCTGAAGACCTTCCGCATGTTCCAGGCGTACAACCGTACGCTCTGCTGGCGGGAGGGGGTGAACGAGCGCAGGATGCGCCGCGACCTCGACGAGCAGCAGCCGGCCGAGCGCTGCTCCTGCAACCAGGGCTGGCACGGCTCGGACTGCGGACAGCCGGAGGTCGTCTGGCGCGCCATCATGGCCTCCAAGCAGAACGTGCAGCTGAAGCGGCGCAAGGTCGCGCGCAGAATCATCCACACGTTCTACGTGCACGATCACAACTCGGCGATCGCGGAGGTCATCGTCGAGGAGCTCTATCCCGTCGTCGACCTGTTCGTCGTCTGCGACTACAGCTTGGCCGAGGACAATTTCCGGCACAAGTTGGGTAAGATCAGTTTCTTTCTTGGAGAGTAGTTTTTTTTGTTTTATGAAAGACTAATCTCGTTTTACCGCAATTTCAGCAAAGGGCTTCCTAGGTAAGCAGCAGGAGAAAATCCTATACGTGAACGTGGCCTCGAAGGCGCGTAAGCCGGCGCGCGTCGTCTCCAAGTACGTCTGGGAGCGCGTGAAGAAGGTCGTGAAGAACATCCGCGACGACGACATCTACGTAACCACCGACGCGGAGCAGATCCTGAACGCGCGGGCGCTCATGTTCCTAAAAATGTACGACGGCTGGCCGCAGCCGATCGGCTTCCGTCTGCGCTGGTCGGTGTTCGGCTTCTTCTGGCAGCATCCGTCGCGCACCACCATCACCATCGGCGCCTGCACCGTCGGCCTGATGCGCGAGGCGCACCGGCTCAACTCCCTCGTCCTCGAGAAGGAGCTGACGAACGAGGTGAACGCCGAGCGCGAGAATCTGGGCCTCGTCATCGGCGACCTGAACCACTACGGCGGTTGGTACTGCCAGTTCTGCCAGGGACCGGCCAACATAATCGTCGCCCTGCGCCAGAAGAACAAGACCAGGGAGATCGTCGTCGAGCGCAACGTCGACGTACCCTTCGTCGAGGACCTCATCGGCACCGGCGTCTGGTTCGACGAGAAGACCAGCCTACTGAGAGCGCACAAGTCCCGGGAGTCGTATTACGCCCCCGAGACCGTACTGAACAAGACCTGGAAGTACGACTGGCTGGTCGAGAACTTCTACGCCAAGCTCGATTATTATTGAGGACGATCGTTATAAACCCGCTGGAAATCACGACGCCCCTGACTGTGATATTAACTTGTACTCGAACGCTCAGTGTACACTGCATACATTATATATTATATATATAATATATCGAATTTATACACCAATCTTTGACGATGCGTTCATCCTTTTATGAGTGAAAATTTGTTATTGTTTTGATGAGTATCTGTAAGATAGTAACGTAAGGCAGACCCTTCATTTTTCGATTATTGTGATTTTTCGTTGCAGCTTTTCTTTTCGGGAATAAGCGAACGAATCTTACTTTGTTTACGAATTATCCGCGACGGATAAGACTGTAATTATTGTTTTGTATTTACAAGAGGTTTAATTGATTTAATAAAAGTTTAAAATACAGAATAAACGCATTTTTTATTGTACTTACCAGTTGTGCTTGAAGAGGGCCAGCGAGGTTGCTATGTACGGGATCATGAAGTACATAGAGAACTGGTGAGCCTTCCACATGTCACCAGACAGTTCTACGATGTTGAAGGCAAGGATGCTTGATGCAATGATTAAGCTTTGGCCAACTTCCAGTCCATTGACTCCTGCTAATATGTTTATGGCATTTGTACAAAATACAGCCAACATCCCCATATATACATAGTACAAAATCCACAGATCAACTGAGAATCCAATAAAAGACCTCAAAGGCTTTGGCACTATGATTAATGTAGAATTAAAATTAACGTAGTAAACCATTAACAACGGTAAGCTGGCAATCGTAGGTAAAAGTATTTTGTGCCTCCATCGTAAGTCTAATACGTCATCAGCAAAGCCCAACAGCAACATGCAACATATTGAGAGTAAAGCTGCCAGCAGCTCAACAAACTGAAAAAATTTAAGTAAATATTTTAACTGCACAGTTTTAGAATCCAGAATTTTGTACAAAAAATTCAATTTTACACAAAGTATAAATCAATCATATAACAGGAATTTTTTATAAAATTTTCTTAATCTGATCTTTGTAATCTTACAAAACTTTCAGCTGTGAAATAAATAACATAATAAATACAATAAATTTAGAAATTTACCTCATTGTGTGGAAAGTCCACATTTTTAAAAATATGATCACTGAATGGTATAGGAATAAACAGGAACATTGTTATTAAAAATGTACAACCGCAAACAACACCCAATGCTTCAGGCCTAAAAATAAATAAAATAACACCATAAAAATCATTTGAATAGAAGAAAAATCGTAAAGCTATTTTAGACAAATATTATTCTTATTTTGTATAATGCTGTCAACCCGTACTTACACTTTAGAACGACTTTTCTTACTCATATCAATACCGTACAGGTTAGCTTTTACAAACGTTTCTTTTAAGCTCGGGATTAGCCGCACGGTTATAAAATATGTGCCGATGGACATTATGACGTTGATGGTTAAAGGCAGCGTTCGGATTACCGACTGATCCATGTTTATTATTTTTAAAACACTTGTAGTATCAAAAAACGTGAAATAACAGAAAAACACCGAAATGAACGCATATGTGTATAAACGACATGCGATGACGTAAAAATGCAGCTGAGTCCTGAGATAAACAGATAGATAGGGGAAGGGGTAAATGAAAATGGCAAATTCAAAACCGTAAATGCAGGTCACGATCGTCATAAAGTGGTAATTTACGGTCAATTTCTATTGTTGAAAAACTTGAAAGCTGTTTGGCGCAAAATTTTGAATTTTACCATGCTTATTGAAGTAATTAGATTGTAAAGTATGTAAAAAGTAAAATAAAATCTTAATTTTGACCAATGTACTAAAATCATAATAATATTCAAATGAATACTAATTCCCTGCAAAATATATTTTTAGAAAATTTTCTGCAACGTAATGATAACATTAAAGAGCTTAAAATTGAAAAATAATTTTTTCAAATAAAACTTTTCAATTTATATTAATATATTGAAGATATATTGAAAATTTACATTTAATCTTTCAATATGTTTTTTTAATCTCAATACATATTTTCTCAATTAAAACTTGTTTAAAAGTAAAAATTGAATGCATTTGCATAAAAACGCATAAATTTATCACTGAACTTTCTAAAAAAGTGAAACTTCCAAAGAGAAATGTTGCGAATTCAAAAACGAACACGAAATACTCCCATCGCAGATATCGTGCGCTTTCTAAAATAAAATTAAACATCTGCTATCACCTTGTATAACAATAAAAGCAAAACCTAGTAAGTATATAGACACAGTGAATCAGTCAAGATTTGACTCAGAAACATTAATCACTCGTGAAACTACAAAATAAATTAAATAAAATCCTTGGAATTCGAGCAGTGATCCAAGCGCCGACGCCAACGCATCGCAAAAAAATCATCGACCCGCTCTGAACTCTCGCGGCCGGCAGGTTGGCAACAATTGGGCGTTGACACATCTCTCCCACTGGCGCTGGCTCTTGCGCCCGGTATGCCCATTATCAGGCCGTCCTGAAAAAAGCATGCATTTTTGAGGAGAGCGCCGCTGCCGCCGCCGCCGACTCTGTGTTTATACGCGTGTGCGTGCGTGAGCGTCGAGAGAGTCTCGTCGCGGCTCTTCCCTCGCTGCCGCAGATTATGTGATCTGCCGTGTGTGAGCGCAGGACGATCCGAGCAGTCTGGAAAGATGGCCATTAACCTGACGAAAAACAAGGACGCCTTGGTGGCTGCCTGGCAGAGCGTCGTCGACGATAAGTCGCCCACCAATTGGCAAGTTTTCTCAGTTTTTTGCCCGGGCTTTTTGGCAGAGCGCTAACATTCTGTTGAATTGGGAGGAAAGGGGTCGGAGGAGGAAGGCTACTTTGCAAGGGTTCGAGAATGTACGAAGGATAACGCGCGGCGCGCTTGCATGCCGGGAAAGGCGCCTTATCATCGCAGATACGGAGAACGTGACGATTATTCTTGTTAATGCCGTTCGTTCTCATTCTTAATAACTGCCAATTTATGCCCGTTTGAGCGTGTAATGAGTACTTGAGAGTGGGTTGCTTTCCGGGAAACTGTTGCTATTGTTGCCGACGTAGCTTTCGCCTGGGAACAACAGTTTTTTTACAATGAACTTTTTCATCATTATAATATGAGAAAATATAATGTGGGCTCAATAATTTTATTTTATTTTAGAGTACTTTTGAGAATCATGAAGCTATGAATATTTATACAATAAGTGCTTATTCATAACTTTATTTATAAGACTATCTTTCTTGATATATATAATCTACAGTCTGATATTTTTAGAATTAACATAAATTCTTCTTTTATGAAGAAGTTTTCATGAATAAGAATTTTGCTTCTACCTAGTTTTGAATTTATTTAAAAAAATATTTTATATTGAAATATTTATTTTAGAAGATATTCTTTTTACAGGGCTGTGTACAGTTATGAAGGCCAAACAAATATTTTAAATGTTGTTAGTACAGGAAAAGGAGGATTAGAAGAAATGATTGATGAGTTAAATAGTGGACTGATAATGTATGCTTTCTGTCGAGTTATTGATAAGAAAACTACTTTACCAAAATGCTTGTTGATTAATTGGGTAAGTATTGTTTATTCAAACCTTTTTTAGTTTTTAAAATTAGATTTTTATTAACAAATAAATAGAAAAGTATATATAAAATAAATGTTAGTTTTTGATTTTAAATAATTTATTATTAATGAAATAATTTATTATTAATGAATAATTTATTATTAATGACATTATTTACAACTATTTAATAATCATTTATTATATTATTATTACAGCAGGGAGAAGGTGCCCCAATAGTGAGAAAGGGAACTTGTGCAAACCATATCAGAGATATAGAAAGGCTATTGAAAGGTGCACACATAACAGTAAATGCTAGATCAGAAGAAGATGTAGAAATTGATTTAATAATGGAAAAGCTATCTCGTGCTACAGCTTCATCATATAAATTTAATGAACCACGAGGTGAAAATGGTGACCATGCTCCTACTGGACCTGTAGGAACTACATATCGCAGGTAATTTAGATTATTTTTATTAATTTTCACCTTATTTTTCTTGTATAAACTTTTATAATTTTGTAGAGTGATCCCAACAGAAGAAATTAATGCAAGTGAACGCGACCAATTCTGGCAGCGTGAAGAAATAGAAGAAAAACAACGTTTAGAACAAGAAAGAATCCGCCAAGAACAAAGTAGACGAAAAATCGAGGAAGAAGTCAGGAAACGTGAAGAAAAAGAAAGTCAACTAAGAGATCAAAAGGTTCTTGTAGTACTTTTATTATTATAAAAAAAGTTAAAATTATTTGTATAATGTATATTTAATTTAATTATTATATTGTTACTGTAGGTAATGGCAAAAGACAGTATTATTGATAGGCAAAAGCAAGCTGAGCAAAGAGCAGAAGAGATTAAAAATTTAAGAAACCAAAATGCTGCTAATGATAAAAATAGTGATTCTGATGATGAGCCCAAATCTAGGAGTGATGAATTACGTCGACAAAGAAGCAAGGAAGCTCAGCAACTAATTGCTCAAAGAACAATAAATGCTAGAGCTATTTTTGAACAAAATAGCAGTGCTGGTCAAACAAGAGTACCTCTTATTCAACCTCATAAAGGAAATCACGTGGGAGCTGCCAGAAAAGCGTTTGAACAAAACCAATTTGAACAAAATAAAAAGGAGCCAGTTAAAATTGAGTGAGTTTACATTGTCTTAAATCAAAAATGTTTTAAATTATTTAAATATTGTAATAGAATAGAAAATTATAATAGTTTTTGCTTTTCTAGGAATAAATCAAATAACGATATTAAAGTTGAAAAAGTACAACCTGCACCTCAGCCACAACTACAACTACAACCACAACCAAAACCACAACCACAACTACAACCACAGCCACAGCCACAGCCACAGCCACAGCCACAACCACAGGCACAACCACAGCCACAACCTACGCCGCACTTGCAGCCGCAAATTCAGCCTCAACCTATAATACCGCCTGTACAAAATGAAACACCAATTAAAGTGGAACAACTTCAGCCAGTGAAAGAAAATTCTATTGTTGAAAACAATGTTATTCAGTATCACGAAGAGAAATCAAACGACATACAACAAATGAACCAATTACCAGAAGTACAACAAATACCGATAGAGAATATTGATGAAGCAGAAAACGAATTATATGGGCAATTGGAAAATCAACAATATCTGTACCTTGACCCTAACAACCAAGGAATGAAGGCAAGGGCTCTTTATGATTATCAAGCGGCTGATGATACTGAAATAACTTTCGATCCTGGCGATATTATTACTCACATCGATGCAATTGATGAAGGATGGTGGCAAGGTTTAGCGCCTGATGGAACATATGGACTTTTTCCAGCTAATCACGTTGAAGTTATTGATTACGGTTCAACATGATGTAAAAAAACTGTTGACAACTTGTTTTATAAATCCCAGATTTCCTGGTGGTGAAATAGTTCTGAAATTTTTTTTAATATATTTACCATCAAAACTTTGAAAAAAATTTGCTTTTACTGTAAAACAATTTTAGAATCACAAAATTTTTGTATATTAGAAAAATAATCACGGGTAAGTAAATTCAGTTACGTTTTAGAGCCTAAAACGCATTCTAAATATCTCTGTTATGTGCTCTGAAAGGTGAACGCATTGTTCAAAAACTTTCTACACAACTTTTATCAAAATATACTATTTATAAGGTCACTTTTAACAAAAACTGCAAATTTTTACAGGTTTTTAAGAACATATAGAAGTAAAATTAATAAGCATATCGAATTAAGATTTATAAAGACAAATTTCTTTTTATATGAAAAATTCAGAAAATTTTTTCACCAGGTTCTCTACATTGTTGTAAACTGTTTTTCTATAGAATCGTAATATTCAGCCCTGGGTAGATTTGCTTAATTATGTTAAATTCGTAAATCAAATTTAAATTTATTAGTGTGTAGCTCCAGATTTTATCAAGAAGAATATTATACTTAAAATCATCAAAAATATTGAATACAGTGAATATCTAAAATTAGGAACCAAGTATTACGTATTTTACATGACTGAACTGTACTTAATTACGAAAATTAATCTTATACTCTGAAATAGTACCCAGTGGAATACAGTATTTATTATAGAATTGATAAAGACAAATATTCATCTTTGTTAAATTAAAAAATTCTGTAGGATATTTGCTCATCCCTAGATTAAGTTTGTCTCTCATAGATTTTAACTTGTTTTATGCATAATATCAATTTTAAACTTTTTTACAAACGTTTTTTTACTGACAATGGTGCAATAACTTAAAAACGTGAAATCAATTCAAGCCACCATATCATTTGTATATATTTTACATTTCGTTAGTAGTGCTTGAACTGTTAATAAGTAAATAATTATATGAAAAGTATATTTTTATTTCATTTTTTACTCTAAAGCCCGAGTGAACAAATGAGCAAATATTCAAGTTTGTTCTTAAGTTTTTCGTGACAAAGAACTATATATTTAAAAATTCAATGTAACAAATACTTTTTAATATTTCGTTTCAAACTTTAATAAACTTTTAACAGAAATATCATTGTCAATAATTACTTTTGAAATTTTAAATTTGAATATCATATATAATTGTTAATTACTTTAAAAATTATAAAAAATAATTAAAAACCGGAAATTTAATGTTTTAGAACTAAGATAAGTAAAAAAGTTATTGTTTCGTAATTTATTCGAATTAAAATTTTGTATATAAAACTTCGTAAGAAATTTGAAAGTGTAAGAAATTTATTAATAATTATGATTTAAGTAAGTAAAATTCTACTTGTAATCATATTGCAATGTAAATCATCTGTGAAAGAAGAATTCATGAATGTAATATCTTCCTTTTAATGAAACATTATATGATTAATCATATTTATGTGTAAAAATTTTTAGTAAATAAAATGTACTGCCACTATTTCATGTGTATTTACAGTTGTATTTTTTATAAACAAAAAATCTTAGAATTACATATGACTACATAAAATCATTGCCCAAAAATAGGTAAAAATCATTTTTGGTAAAATAAGTTAAAATATTTTTTTAACCTATCTCTTAATTTTAATTTATTAAATACTGAATAAATTAAAGAGGTATTTGACTGCGTTAAAGAATTATAAGACATTCACAGATTGTAAAAAAATGAGACGAATGAATTTAGATTACTATTTAAATAAAATTAAGGTTCACGCCAAGTGCGTGAACCGTTTATTAAAGTTCGAACGAAACAAATTATAACAAAAATTACGCTCGCGCAGGCCGAGACTTTCGTTCGCGCACGATCGGTAATGTTCGGTCGTCCCTGGGTCCGCACCGGGGAATGAAATTAACTTCAAATCCGTTCGCTACGTAAGCCGTTAAAACGGCTGCAAGCGCGCTCGCGAAGTATGCGCTTAAAATACAAGCTAAACCACCTACGTTTAAGGGCTGACCAGCCTCGCAACCGTCGAACCCTCTATCTCTGTCTCTCTCACTCTCGAGTGACGCCGGAATCCGCTAAGA
>UCOL01004009.1:0-16272 GCA_900474335.1 Ormyrus nitidulus
TAACACGTGTTTGACACCCTCGCCTTCGGCTCGGGTGTCAATTTCCACGCGCTATGAGCTTACCAGTACTTTACCTCCCTAGGTGCGTAATATACTATTTTTCTAAATATTTTTATTATAGACAATTTTTCTAAATTTATAAAATATAAAAATCTTCAGGAGAAAAAGTACAAAAAATTTGATCTGTTCTACAATTTAAAAAGTGGAAATATATAGATACAAACTTGCCTTCAGGTTCAGGGTAACAAGATAATGGACCTTCGCCAGAGAATTTCTTCTATTTGTTCTTCCGAGAACATAGGTAATGAAAATAAAAAACGCAAAAGTATTTGGCAAAACAATTTTAATGAGCATTATGAAAAATAATAATATAGTATCTCAAGTACCTCAGTATGACAACTTTGCCATCAAAATACTGGATGAATATACTAACCCTTTCAGTCATGATTTTTTATTATTTAGAATAAAGTATTGATATTAAGTATAATGATAGAATGTATTAAATTAAATCCCAAGTAAAAATAAATAACATAAATTGTATAAAAATTTTATAGAAAGTGAATTAAAAATACATTTTGAAAATAAAGTTTGCATTTTACAAATATATGTACAATTGTTTAAAATTTGTAAATGGATACAATAAGAAAAAGAAGAATGTGTAAACGAAGAAACAAGATAACTTTTAGTGTTTTTATTAAAGTAAATATTAATACATTAATTAATGTAAAGTAATTAAGTTTTTGTTAATACATTATTAAAGTACTAATACATTATTAAAACATTAAATCAGTTAATATTAACTTTAAGTTTTGTTAAACAAAATTAATAACTGTTTTGGCACAATTAATTTTTTTCCATTTTAATGTTTAAAATGGCATTTAAATTTTTGGTATCTTTCAGCTCTACCAAATTCTGAGACATACTTTTGGTAACTGTCTGGTTATCCATGGGTTTCCAGCCTTCTTTTTTTGCATATGCTCGCGTATATGCTGCAACAGTAAAACAAAATATTTATTAGAATTTTATGGTTAAGTTTATTAAATGCAATACCTAAAATAGCATTGATTCCGTCTTGGTGAAGTTTAGGCCTAATGTCTCCAAATGCTCCTTTTCCATTAGACTGTTTTCCTTTTAAACTACATGTAGATAATGCTTCCTTTTTAAAAACTAATTTTAATAGTTGACGAGCTAAATGTGTTTGTTTGGTACAAGTTTCGCGAACATTTTTTAAGGCGAAGCCCTTCACGTAGATATTAGAATCTTTTATAAGCTCAATTACCTGCAAAAAAGAAATAATTTTTTTTATTAAATAACATTATATGAAATACAATTTTAACAATAAGTTTTAGAAATTTTACGTACACCATTTGCTGCATCAGCTTGTATATACTGTAAGGTCCAATTACCGTCAGCATCCACAGCATTTTGATGTAATTGATGATTACTTGATTTTTCAGCAAGTGATTTTAACTCATCATTGCTATTATCATCATTGGTTGTATTTTCCTTGTGAAATGGGTGCGTAATTTGATCTGAATATTTATATAAGTCTTTTTTGCTTGAATTTTTAGTCGAGGGTGGTCTAAATGATTCAGATTTACCACTCTTACTATCTGAATCTTCCAAAGTTAATAAGCCTGCGTCAATTTGATGTTTACTTTGAGATTCGCCGTCTTCATCGGAGTCAGATTCAATAGTTATAGTGCGATTTATTTTACGCTTTTTCTTTAGTGGTGCCAAAAGCGATTCACTCTCAGTATCACTGATTGCAATGTCATCTTCGGGTAAGTCAATTTCTTGTTTTATAAATTTAATGTGTTCTTCTTTTTTAGATAATGCGTTTTCATCGTCTTTTACGTCCTCTAGCTGCATGCCATACGAACGTCGTCTTCGTGTTTCAAAAATAGTTTCTATTATATCGCCTGATTTTGTTTGAAAATTATTTTCGCTTTCCAATAAATCCTTGCGTACTGGGCTTTAAGTAACTTTCTAAATGATCAATTTTCTGCAAAATCACGTATAAGAGATTAACAGTAATATTTATAATATAAATTTTTTTTAATTTAAGTAGCTGTACTTACTAAAGAAATAGATTGCACATCTGAACGCATACTTTGGAATATTTGATTAATTTCATCCGTATTATAAATTTGTTCAAAATTATTTGCAGACGTTGATGGTTCATTCAATTGGCTTTTTATTTGAACTGGAATTGGTACATTTAATTTGCTTAAAATATTTACATCTGACAGGCGTTCAATTCTTTTCTTTGGTCGCTCCTACAAAAATTAAAGCATTTTAAATTAATATAACATATAATATGTGTTACTTTTTTGTGGTTCGATACAAAAAATAAAAATGAGCCATTTTACATAAAGAAAGCTTTTAGAAATCAAATAGACAACGATCTAATTAAAATTTTTCCATCAGACAATATTACACGAACTCCAAGAAAACTTAAATACATACATTACTGGAAAGCATCCGAGCTTAGAGAAATACTTTTACATTATTTTCCAATATTATTGAAAGAGAGATTGCAAAAAAAAATACTATGAACATTTCTTAATTTTGGTATATGCAACGACTGTTTTATTAAAAGAAAAAATACATGTAACAGAAATAAGTTTTGCTGAAGATATTCTAAATTTATTTGTTATCAAAGTAGAGGAATTGTACGGATTAAGTAAATGTACATTTAATGTGCATCAGTTAACGCATATTGCTGAAAGTGTTCGCTTATGGGGTCCTCTTTGGGCGTGGTCAGCCTTTACTTTCGAAGATGGCAATGGACAAATTAAAAAACTTATTCATGGATCAAATAAACTTGATGTAGAAATTATAAATACACTTTATATGTTAAATGCTTATAAAATATTCTATCATAAAATAGAAGTGAACCAAAATAATTACGCAGAAGTGAAAACATTAGGAAAATGTATAAAAAAGAAATTTAATAATGACGAACTTGAAACTATTCATAATTTTTCTGCATTTCATGGAACGACGATTGAAGAGCTTAAAACATGGACGAAAGTAAAAACTGGAAAAATAATTCTCACTTCAGAATTGTACACTCGACAAAAAAAACGTAAAAAGTTTAATGTATTTTGGAATGGATCAAATTTTGGCTGTATTATGTTTTTTATATCTTTGCGTAATGAATTGTTTGCTGTTATTCGTCAAATAGTAAGATCTGATACAGAAAATATTATCAATCGCAATTTAAGAATCGATTTATCGAATTATATTATTCCAGTTCGAGATACTTATTGCGTAGATATAATTCCAATTAAGTTAATACAAGGAAAAGTTATACGTATAAAAAATTATATCTGTTTTCCGCCAAATAATTATGAAAAAAAATAAATAACTAATAACCATGAATGTGTTTCATTGAAAATGTTATTAATCCGTTATATCTAAAATTGGTATAAGTTTATATATATTTATACAATGTACACTTTATTTATTTTCAAGATGTATTTTGTATTTAATTTTTATACAATTTATATACAATTTGTGTTATTTACGACTAACATCAAAATTGTATATCATTTTTACAGAATCATTTTTGATAACAATATGAATAAAAAAGGTTTTATAAAATTTTTGTATTATTTTTGTAATTTTTTTTTACCTGGGAGAGTTCTTGTGAAAGTCAACAGAAATTCCGTCAAATTATATCGAGAATTCAACTGCGCATAGTTAACAGCACAACGCAATTCGTCGAATCAAATTTTTCAACGCGCCGACTTCACCTTTCACCGTTCACTCGAAATATAATTCTCGAATATCGCTTTATCTAACCATTCTGCAACAAATTTCGCTTCGCAAATTTCCTCATTCTTCCATCGCCGAACAGACGGCTAACAGCCTCGCCCACTTCGGCAACCCCCCTTTTGTAATCCGCGCTCGTCGCAAAAGCCCGAATTCCATAGCGCTTCGCAAAGCTGAACGCGGGATGAAAAGCTCGGCATTTCTCGCAGCGAGTGTCGAACGGACGATGTCAACGATCTAGCCCTTTGCGATCGCGGCGTATTTACCGGGAATTCATTAGCGATGAGCCGCTCTCTCTCTCTCTCTCTCTCTCTCTCTCTGTCTTGCGTCGGGTCGCGGTGCGGCGCGGCTAACAAGGACGCGGGGATTGCCGCTAGCGGCGGCGGCGGCGGCATTCCAAGCGGCCGTTGGTCTGCCCGCGCAAAAATACCCGAACAGGACCGGGAAAATTGCGCTCGACGGAAATGAGCCGTCGATGACAAATCGATGTTCGCGGCTTTGCGGTTATAGGGCTGACTCTTATACTCTTAGGCTGCACCGCTGTATTCTCATTAGCCGCGCGACGCTTTGTTGCAGCAGCTGCGAAGTTTAGACATTATATACTAATTTCACTCATTCGCGAAATGAATACTATATATGCGAACACTTTAATTGTTGTTTAAGGTTTTAACGAGTACCATCAATTTATTAGTATAGTCAAAATTGATCTCTATAATCGAAATAATAATGAAAGTAGCGTGTCTGGAATCAGTTAAAATGTTGTTATTAGCGTTGAAATTAGTTTTAACGAGCTTGAATTAGGGGTTTTTAATTAAATTTAAAATTTAAAATTAACGCGCATAGTTCGATGTATTAAAAATCACTATAAATGAACAAATAACCAATAAATTCGAATACAGTCACGAGCATTAGCGTATTTAGTCAATGATTTAATTAATTATCCTTTCATTTAATTCCCATCGCCTCGCGGAGGCCGTCAGATTTCCATTCCCAAATAAAATCGTCATCGACTCGGCGGCGTCCTTTCTTTCTCCCCTCCGGCCTTACGGCGAGTCTGAAAAAGGGCATCGATTACATACAGACGCAACTCGCGCAATAATTTCCAATAAATCCTTCAAAGCCTTCTTCTCTCGCTCCGCGCCGCAGCATTCCCCGACGCTCTCGTCTTCCTCTCCGCGAAAAATGCATCCGGCAGGCGGTCGCCTGCGTGAGAAAATGAAATCCCCGAGTCTCGCCGCGTCCTCTATAGAATTCGCCAGATCCGGACGAGCGGCGACGGCGATCGCGCTCGGAAATCGACGAGGGGACGCGGAAAAAAGATGAGGCGCGCGCGAAGGAGAACCGACGAAAATCAGTTTTAATTTGATCCACCGTCGACGATGAAGAGAGAAATGCGAAGAATATATAATTTTTGCATCGCTAAAAGGTACTCGGGCCGAGGGAGAACTATTCCCGTGGAGAAGCCTGCAATTCAGCTGGTTCGCGTATACACATTTTCCTCGCGGCTAAGGAAAAAAGAAGTTCGCTGCAATGAGACGGAGGCAGAGAGGGAGGAAGAGCGAGAGCGAGCGAGTTGAACCGCACGTCATTGTGAATGCGTCCCTCTCCTTCTGTCTTCGCTAGACAACGTCTGGTGGCCCCGGACTTGTCTTCGCTTTGATTTCTTATGGAGAGCTCCTTTCCCCCCCAGCCGTCCGTTTCTCTTTTTCTCCCCTGCTCGGCCGCGATTCCCGGACTTCTTAGCATACAGCGTCGACGGCCCGACGGACGGACGGTACTTGAGAGTACGTCGCACCTGGCAACTAACTAGTCGAACCTGATTAAACACTGCCCTCCTATATATCCCGTCTCTTTCTCTCTTTCCCGCCGCTCTTTTCCGTCTCTCTCCGCCGGTGTTTTGCTTCCTCCTCTATGGCTCTCTCGCTCTCCTCGCGTCGCTGTACTGCCGAAGACAAAGTGCGCGTATAGGTACGTGCGCGGATCTTCTGGCTGAGCGCCCGGTTTCAGTCTCTCTTTCTCTCTCTCTCTCCCGCTTGGCTGCCGGGACAAAAAGCGCTTTCGCGGAAGTCCCTTGACTTTGAGAAGCTGCGAGCGAGCGAGCGACTGTTCTAACGACGTTCGAAAAACGTTGCGGGGAACGAAAATTCTTTGTAATCGAGCTCTAGGCGCGCTGTCTTAATTTTTTGTGGTAGGTCTTCGGGATACGATGATCGGGAGTAATGGCTGCTGCTTCGGCTTTCCTGAGATCTCGAATGTTCTTTTATTTTTTCAGGTTACAGTGCTCACTCTGAGGATTCGATCCCTTTTTCGTCGAGTCGCTGTAATTTTTGGGGATTGTACGTAATTTTCTGTAATCAGAGGAGTCGATGCGACGGGGGAGTTTTTGAGCTAAATAGCTCGTGAGAAAAAAAGCGCGCAACGCTTGTCATTATTTTGCGAAGCTCAGTTGCTAGTTGGATTTAATAGAAGGTTATTTAGCAGAGAAATGGGGGGGTAATTTACGGGGCGTTCAAGCGCTCTCGTGTGATGCGACGGTATAACAGAATCGAGTAATATTCGCTTAGCTTTTACCCATCATTAGAACAGTGTCACTAAGATCCAGTGAATGCTTTTAAAAGATGCAATTTAAAAGACGTCGATTAACATTTCTTGAATCTTTTTTTTTGCACAATAGATGTGTTAAAGAGTACAAATACTTGATATTCATTGCAGATATCTTACGAACTCATGATAATTTGTAGGTACCATTTCCACCTGTCAATTAGTAGATGACTTATGTATAAATGGTATACAGTTAGTCTCATAATTTACAAATAAATCTCATTATTCTCCTTTTCTTTCGCAAACGGTATCTTCTTAAAAACAGCATTTGCTCTGGCATCTTGTAATAGGCACAATTTCAATTAAATGGGGAATTGAATTATGCGTTTCAATCCGCTTATCAGCATTTTAACGAAGTACACGTGATAGTTTTTAGTACATTTATCAGGACGAGCATTTTTTGTTTTACGAAAACGGCTACTTTACTTACCGAGTATGCAAAGGCTGCAAATAGTTTTGACTTTTAACTATTTAAATTGAGCAATACAGCAATACGTGGAGCATCCATTATTAGGGAAGTTTTTTAAATCGATCGCAACGAAAGGACATTGCTCAATTTAGTATTCATTTGGCCTCATTTAATATCAAGCAGTTTTTCCAAGCGAACAAAGTTTCCAGCAGCAAAACAATGACTTTTGTCGTCTAATTAACATCTCCCTTTTCGAGAAGCATCCGGGGCTTCGGGAAATTTTAAATTGGGAAACTTTCTCTGTAAATACGGGCAAAAAAAACTCCCGGTCGAGTGCTACTTTTTTTTTTTTTTTTTCGTCGCGGCCAGAAAATCCAACAATGACCCGCGGAGTACCGAGAGACGCCGCGCAGCTCGATGCACTTGCCGGCAGTCCTAAAAACCACTAAATCAAATAATCCGTAAATTTAGGGAAACGAAGGGGAGTTTAAAGCAGCTCTTCCTGAAAAATTACCGGAACTGGCCTCGCTGCGAGTTTAGTGGAGATCGTAAAAGGAAATTGATTCGTCTCAATAAAAGCGTGGAGAAAAAAAAAGGGTAATCACGGAGCCGAAGGGCGTTCGAAAGTAGGGTAACGTATACAGCAGGCAAGTGCAGGCTTAAAGCCGAAATTTTTCAGCGACGAGTCTTACGCGGCGGAGAGTTTCTGCCCCGGGAAAGAGAGGAGGAGAAAGACAGAGAGAAAAAGGATATATAGCTCGCGTTCTCTCAGCTAGATGGCTCTCGCTGTATCGCCTTATAGTGTCCAGAATCAAGGTCGTAATCGTCGTCTTGCTGCTCTTTTCGTGACGTAAGATCTCTTACATCACGGAGACGATTGGCACGCAGGACGAAATGGGAGGAGAGAAGAGCCGGCCAACGAACCTCTCTTGCCAGCAGTCAAGACCGTGCGGGAGATACTACTGCAGGCTTCGTATATACTTTTATTTTTATCGGTCAATAGTTTTGCAGGTGGATTCGCGAATTAAGGGGAATACTCGGAAAAGTGAAATTTCCGAAGATTGCAATGCACTCTGGAGTACTTTGGAGTACTTTGGAGAATTGACGATAGGAATTCGCAGTGTGCGACAAATGTTGCGCAGGAATTTCGTTTACCGTTTTCTTTCCTGTATGGCAACGGATTTCAAGCATTTTTTAATATAACGAACAATGCCAAAGATTTTTAATTTTAAAAAGTGCAGCTAATTTCACTGTAATTTTTGTAGCTTCAATGTAAAGAGAAAAAAATATCGCTTTTTATGTTAGTTTACTCTTTATTACTAAAAGCTTTTTGACAAAAATAAACTCAAAATTCATATAGGTCATATAAATGTAGATTTTAATTTCAACAACTTTCGAAAAATCAAAATTGAGTTGAAAAAATAATTAAGTAAATTATTTTCATATCACTGCTCTTTGTGTATCATAATAATATAAATAAATACCTCAAAAATAAAAACATGAAATTTTACGAAAAATAGTATTTTCAGAATAAAAATACGCTTTTCAGAGAAGCAAATTAAAAAAAAAAAAAAAAATAATCTAAAAGACAAGGATTAGTTATACTAAATATTTTATTTCGATATTGTATAATTCAAAAGAAGAATTTAAAACATGATGCAAGTGCAGATCGATGCAGATCTTATTATATTTATCGCTTCTACTTTAACGGTTTCACCGAGCAAATAATAACGCTGCGCGTTTTCCAGGCATTGTTATGTAATGCAAAGAAACATTAAATAAAAAAATATATAAATGAATATTGATCCTATTAATTTAAAATACTTTAAATTAATAGGACAATATATTTATATAATGAATAGTTCAATAAAATACTTATGAGTCGTTTTAAATGCCAAATTAAGAAAGACAATATTTTGCTTTTGAATCTTATCATGTATTTTTTTTCCTAGAAAATTTGTTGCTTCAGATGCGAAGTTTGCCTGTAATTATATTACTTACTAATCACTCGATAAAGAGTATGAAAGCATTAGTTAACTTTACTTATCTCCATATAAAATTAAATGTTTGCTATTAACACTGTCAAATAAAAATATAAGTAATTGATAAAATAACGTTGTACAGTGCTTACAACTCGTGATATCTTTAATGCACCGCATTTTAACGAAACACTTTTTAAAACCAAGCTTCTTTATCACTGTCAAGCTCCCACGGCAAAGAAAGTGAATTTGGCACAATTATTCAGCAGGATCCCGCCCTCTAAAGCGTCTATATACACGCGACATCCTTAAGCTAGAAAAACATTCAAAGCGTCGGTTTAAGTTCTCGATAATGCCGCGTATCTGTTCCCATTTATCTGCGTCGGCGTCTTCGTCCTCTTCTCCGCGGCTCTTCCTCCGGGATCAGACGCGGATCAACCGAAGCTTCTTTTTGGCAGTCAGCGGCTGCTTTTGCTATCGGTTTTCCGATGGCTTGCACTTTCCCCGTCTGTGTTGCTTTTCTATTTTTTTTGCGCTGCCCGTTTCGCTCCTTCTCGTATTTATCACGTTTTGCCGATACTTCGCGCTTTGGAAGCCGATTCAATTCCCGGCACGGCCGCCGGGCGAGGCCCCCAAGACGCAACTAATGTAAGAGACGGGGGTTTCCCGGTGGGACGCTGAAACGTGAATTCGAACAGACGAGCTTTGTTGTTCTTCGAGCCTCGCCGTCGCCGCCGCCGCCGCCGCTCGCCAGCTCTCAATTACTGCTTCTTCGCCTTTCAGCTGCTTTATTTTCGACGCGAATCTGAGGATGAAGGGGAAAAGTGAGTAGGAGAGAGAGAGAGAGAGAGAGAGAGAGAGAAACGGGGGTGCGATGCTTGGTTGCGGCATTAGCGCCGTTTACCTTGGTGAGAAAGACGATGACTTTATTTCCGGCACGGAAATCCCTCGCCTCGGAGAACCTTTGCTTGCGGCAAGGAAAGGCAATTTATTGCTGGGAGAATAATAGATTTTTCGTTGAAAGCCGTCTCCTGCTTACTTCTTTCTTTTTGCTGCGAGCAGACCTTTCTCCCGCTAAGGGCGTGATTCGATCGAGGATATATTAAAGTGAGCTTTGTTTTTTCTTATTATTAAATAAAGATGAGAGTTTTCATTTCTGCAGCAGTAATGCAAATACGATTGTCTTCTTTACATTGGATCTACTTGTACGTTAAAAAATGAGTTCGTCAAGAATCATTTTTTTTTACATTCTTTTCAATGACTAATAATTTACGTCATAATATTCAGGTCTGACGTAGGATCAACATCGGTAACAGTGATTTGTAAAATAAAGTGCCTAGGAAATTATTGCTTAGATACATAATAATAGTCACACTTATTTTGTTATTCCTGTGTTTAACTTTGAAGAATAGAAATTTAGTTAATTCAAATTTCAAAGTAAAAATTAGATTACTCGCAGATTAAACTGAATTGAGATAAAAACGGATAATTTGAAGAAAGTAGCAATAGAAACGCTTTTATACGTATTTTAATAATTAAAGAATAATTTAATTGTATCCTTTTAAACTGTTTGCTTTTCAGCTTTAAATTAATTATTTTCTTCATAATTTTCTCTACAAGTTGAAAATAAAATATTAGCAATTAACGTATGACGTATCTGAAATTGTTAAAGCGCGCCGCTTTGTTTAAAGTTTTTGTACAAGATGATTGTACTTATTCGCATTTTACGGCCCACGTCACCCTGCAGATTAAATAAATTTTTAATTTGCCCGTTGCATTTTCTAACAAAATCCCCTACACCGAGCATTTCTCATTTTAAAATTCGAAGAGAATTTTCAGCCTTAGAGAAAGAGAAATGAAGAATGAAAGACAGGAGGGACAGAGACGTACATACAAAAGGTTCTTTCGCGAAAAAAGACGGGGAATGAGCGAGAATGCAGAATGATAAAAGGATTAAAAGAGTAAAAAGTGAGGAGCGCGGGAGAAAGCTAGGAAGGAGAATAAAAAGGAAAAAGGAACGCTCGGCTTACCTCGTCGTTAATTGGATGTTGTGCTGCGGCGCGCCTCTCTGCGGTCGAGTTCCATTTGACGTGAAAATTAAACGTGCCAAGGTCGCGTCACTTCAAACTTGACGTAGTTAACGGAAGAAAGAGCGAGAGAGAGAGAGAAAACCTGGCCTTTTCCGCTTCTGCATCTCGTCTTTTACGCATTTTCTCGCGCGCTAATTCATCCCTGAATGACCACAAAAGCCCCGGAGTATGAAAAATTATAAACAATGGCTCGGCGGCGGCCGAACAAACGCCTTCTTTATTTGAGACCTCCAATTAACTGTTTTCCGTACCTCTCGCCAACTTCATTCATTAGTTTCCCATTAGTCCTGTTTGTTGACCTCGGCTATTCTCTTTTTTCTTACCAGTTATTTTATTTTCCAGTTTTATACGTGCGCATGACGTCTCTCTTTAGCTTTGTGTTTTCAATTTCAATAATGCATTAAAGACTAATTAAATGAGTATTGGCGTTTTTTGAGTGAGAAATGCGATTGCGAATTAAAGTACTTATTATCGGGAAGGTAGTTGTTTATTTAAATAATTTAAACCAAAGTGTCATTAGCACTAGTTATTGTAATTTGTAATTAACCTTTGCATTATCGAAGTGTCCCTTTTAAGAGTAATCCTCTTTGTCAGTTTCATAATCTATTTTGAATCAACTGAAAAATGTGGCCCTTGCCTGACCAATCACTGACATTATCTACTGATTTGATTTCGTAAGTAAGTTATTAAGAAGGCTCATTTTATTTAACAGTACTGTATATGTATATCTCTTTATGTTAATATTATTAATATTGAATCAGCACAAAAGAAAATTGATTATTATTGTAAAGATTATATTTTTTTCTACGTTTGTCGTAAAAAAATAAAGCATTTTTTGTTACGCACTATATTATTGTTATGTAAATTTAATTTTATTCTATTTATTAAAATTAAAATATACCCATAAGCATTCGAATCTTCTCCGCACCTTTGCCAAAACTGCCCCCTGTTAGTGCATTTTTTTTTCTTTTTGTAAAAAAGTATTAACTGTTATTTTTATTTATTTTAAGAAGGATTTACTAGTACAATTATAATGAAGTTCATTGGCTTAAATATTGCCTAATAGTTGTTTATCTTCATCTCTTTTTTTAAATACGCTGTCTTATGCTCAATTAAACACCAAAAGAGCTCTGAGTCTAAGGTAAAAAACGGTTTAAAGATTTTTAAAACTCTTACTCAATGTCTATTCATGACTCATAATGCTTAAAAGCACACAAAGCAGAACAAATCCGCATGTTTGCTCGGATAAAATATTCCACCCCCGGGATTATAGCCGTTTCGAAGAACGCATTCTAATCCCCTCATACTTCAATCTCAATTTCGCCCTGTGCCGCGCGCGTTTTGTTTTCGCGAAAATGAAAATCCCGGCAAATCGAGAAGAAGAAAAAAAAACAAAAAAGAACAACAACGGCCTGCCTGCGCGCGAAACAGTGAACGGATGCAGTTTTAATCCGACGCTCGATCTCGCCGCGAAAGAGGCGCGCGCGTCTATGCGAAGCCGCGCGCGCGAGAGAGCTCTTCTTCCTCTTCTCCCTCTCATGAATATCGTCTTGGAAACAGCGTGTAATATGTCGTTGCCGGTAAAAGCGGCGGGGGGAAAGAGGGAAGGCGCGGAATCGCGAGAGTACTCTGTCTCTCGGCCGAGGACGCGTTTATATACATATTTTTGTCGAGCTGCGGCGGCGCGGGAGAGCGCAGACGATGGCGCTCGCGCGAAACAATCTCTTGATCGATCGATTTCATTTTTCTCGCTTTAGCTCGTTTTTGCTTCTGTTTGAAGCTTTTTTTTTAAAGAGAGGTATTAGTATAAGTGCACGTTTTTTTTTGTATTTGAAGTTTTAAAAATGTTATAACACTCCAGAGCTTAAGACTGTTTTGTCTTGCAAATATTAATTATTATCAAAGAGGTAAGTTTTAGAAGCTTAAAAATATGTCGGATTAACTGTAAAGTCAAGTTATCATCTGAAATATAAAACGAAAAAGCTGAACCTCCGAGCTCTTCCGAGGCACTTAATTACCAATAATCCGTAAGTAAGTGCCTCATATTTACACGACAGTCTTTAAATAATCAATTTATACAAAATTATAACCAACTATCAGATTCAAAGCACTGAACAATCAACGAAAAAGATATTTCTAAAAACTATAAAATCAATTGAATTTTGAGTTCCCTTTGTAAAACGGAACTAGAATGCACGGTGAAGTAAACTCGTGACAATTCAATCAAATCACGGTAAAAGGTTCAAATCTATTAAAATCAATACCGTTTGCGATATCAATCTTTGACGGAGGTCGAGCTTTATTGAAACAGATATACAATTTTCGGCCTATCACATTGCGATTCGGTTAAACTTTGCGCAAAGGATTTTCAGGAGCGCTTTTCGCTTTTCTCTTTTTGCCGACCGGCGCGGATTTACAAGCCGCGCGGATGTATTGAGAGCGAAGAAGAGAGTCTGGGGGGTT
Organism: Ormyrus nitidulus; assembly: GCA_900474335.1. NCBI lineage: Eukaryota > Metazoa > Arthropoda > Insecta > Hymenoptera > Ormyridae > Ormyrus > Ormyrus nitidulus. The sequence goes on from UCOL01004009.1 coordinate 13,323, forward strand.
ATGGAAGGATCTTTCGAGGAGCTTGCACTCTTGTCTTACCGCAGCGAGTGGATCCGGCAGCTGGGTCAATAAAAGCCGCGGCTCGAAAAATGCTACACGCGCGAGTTACGTAATGTGGGCAGGGAAGAGGAGTCGCCTCTTTTGTTTCTGCATCCGATATGACGCGAGCTTCGACAAATGCGCATTTCAATGTGCGGCCTTCGCCTCTCGACGCTTTGCGTTTGTCAAATTTTTCCAGATGCGTCGATTCGCTTCGCGCGCGCGACGTTTCCAATTTATCGCGCGACTAACGGAGGAGGCGGCTTTTCTTCTTTGCTGTAGTACGTACTTCTTGCGTAGCCTTCTAAATAATTCTATTTGCAATTCTCAGCTGTTTTCATCTTTTTCGTTTATCTTCGTTCTATTTTTAATATTTGAAGCAGCAATTTTCGTTTGTATTTTTATTTGTAAATTGATGCATTTTCTACAGATATTTCATATTTTTATAGATTTTTTTTTTTGTTGAAAAGTTTATTTTAACGAATCAAAATACAGATGTGTGATTAAGAATAAATATATTCCATAATAATACTCTTTAATATGTATCATCAAAATATTTTTAATTCATAGATCGGAATATTATTTTAATTATAAATAGAACCTTTTTACACAATGCATATTTTACCTCTAATTAAAACAACTATTTAATATGACTGTACCATATTTTACGGATTTAAATTATTCGCCATTAAATTGTTTCCAAAATACTTTTTATAGAGAATAATTTTATTAAGACTTTATAGACCACTAAAACTGAAGTTAGCTACGTATTTTAAAAATTTTTAAATTCAAGAAGGTAGTTTTAATATATTGATTCGAAATTTAAAAAAAAGTTATGGTATTGCGGCGAAATTGCATTTACGACATATTTTACGAGGCGGTTCGAATTTTTAAGAAGTTTTAAAATTTGCATAAATTGCTTTTCAAATCTCTCTTGAATTCTGAAGTTTTTCAATTTTTACATGCTAGTGTTTTCCTAAAAAAATATTTGTAAATGAAGTAAGAAATTAAAAAAAATTGTTTAATATTCAATAAAGTAACCTAATTAAACATAAATTAGAAAAGTATATGCTAAAAGTAAATTGTGAGTTTTTTAAACATTTTATGTATGAAAAAAATGAAATAATTTAAAATATATCCGTACAGATAATCATAATTTATAACAAATAAAATTAATCTAAAATAAATATATAGTGAAGTGTATTTGTTCATTATTAGACAAATGTTTATCGTAACGTTTTCGCATTAAAAAAGTTTGTTTAGAAATCATTTTGCTGAAGTAGTTATTACAACTTTTATCAGAAAAGTAAAAAGAAGATTGAAGAAGTTACAGCTTTTTATACTCTCAATCATGTTTACTTGTTTTGTCTGTCTTTATTGCAGAGTTTCATTTCTATCGAATATTTACTCGAGATAAATATAACAGTTTGTTCGAGGTCACAGAAATAAAACTGTAATGAAAAACGCAGTAAATCTTAATAAACAAAATATTTTATAAAATGGAGAATTGAATTTATCCATTAATTGAGAAATAAATATCGTCTGAAGCTCTTAATTAATTATATTATTAAAAGAGTGCTACGAAAATTTTTATTAAAATATTAATTAAAACTTTTATTAAAACCTTTTGTGTACATCCGGAAATGTATCGAATGCTTAGAAACGAAGGAAAAGTAAGTAAGCATTTCATCGAAAAAATAATTAAATGTTTTAAATAAATCAATTAGTTACATTTATACTGATAAAAATAGTCAAGAAGAATTAAATGTTTAATTCTAGCACGAAAAAATAATCAAAACATTACTAAATTTACTAAAAAATTTACTAAAAAATTTTATTATTTTTTACACGGAGAGAATTTTTGCTGAAAAATTACCCTCTAAATTAGGCTAAACGCAGAGCAAGGCGATGTTCTAATAAATATATTCAATATATAAACATCGCCTTGCTCTGCGTTTAGCCTAATTTATATATTTATATATTGAATATATTTATTAGAACATCACCTTGCTCTGCGTTTAGCCTAATTTAGAGGATAATTATTCAGCAAAAATTTTCTCCGTGTAAAAAATAATAAAATTTTTTAGTATATTTATATGTATTTACTCTGTAAAGTATTATTCTGAAAAGTATTAAAATTCCCCAGCTTCGATATGTTTTTTGAATACACACTCCGCTATTTTGTTGGCAGAGTCACAGTCGTCTTTACCACCTACAACAAAATCATTTGTAATTTAACTGGAAGATGAAACGTTGCAAAGCATGCATTTATATAAGTTCGAGACTCACGAAGATTTTGACATGCTTTCAGTGGTGGGTCTGATGCTGAAAATTTTTCGGTATCAATAATTCCGTCGTGCATCTGTTAAAAAAATTTTTTGAGATATTAACTTGAATTTTATTTCTATCTCTAAAAATAACAATATTTGTTTAAACTGCTTACAATTCCTAGTTCTTTCATTATTCACTCACAGAAGCAGCCTAATTTTCCATCTTGTATATTCTTTACCATCCCTTGGAGATTATCAATAAGCTCTGTAAACAATTTGTAAATAATTTATCTTAGACATTAAATTACTGAATTGTTCTCGACATCTATGTTGAAATCTGTTTAATCTTATAAAATTTGATTAGATCTGTTAAATTTTGGTGCAAATAGACGTGGTAGATCCTATAAAATAAATTTTATAAGGATTTTATACTATTCTCATGAAAATACCGTACAACATCCTATAAAATGAGTTTGATAAGATTTTGCTTCCTCCTAGAGGAAGCATTGTAATAGTAATTTTTGGAGTTGTTCGAATAAACGGTTATAACTATATTTTAAGGTGTCAGGAACGAGAATAAATGATGTTTGAAAAATTTCTGTATGGATGTGTATGTGTGTGTGTGTGTGTGTGTGTATACG
>UCOL01004010.1:0-16296 GCA_900474335.1 Ormyrus nitidulus
TTTTTTTTCAGTTCATAAAAGTTAACTTTATAACATATATCATTACTTACGTAATCAAATGATTGTTAAGTCTGCTAAGAATTTTTTTTTTAAACTTCTATATCTTGGTATACAACTACCTTAATAACGCGGGGAGAGACAAAAAAAAAATTCATCCATTTCCAAAAATTCATCAAAAATTCGTCCGTCCTTACAAAGAGCACCGGCGAAATGGGTCAAACTAGCTCGAAACATGTCTGAAAGGATAATTACTCGGCGCGCGTATCGCGCCGGGCAAGTATAAATCAAGGCGGCGAACCCGAGCGATCGATTCGACTTTCGCGCTAATTCCGCTGTGCGCACTTCTGCGCGCCGCCGCGGATATATTATGCGAATGAAGCATTTCGCGCGACGGCAGAGGCGATTGCACTTGTTTAGGCTCGCTTGGAGGTGAGCAGTCGAAGCTTCGTGATTGTTGGGACGTTAGGGTTATTGTTTTCGATATACGAAACGGATCGTTGAAAAGTTAAATGGACGAGAATTGATTGAGCGCTTTTAATAAGTTTTTTGACATAATTATATATCAGGTTTGGAATATCCATTAAAATAATTAAACTTTCGATTTCCAAGAAAACTATTTGCTAGCGATTTGTAGTATAACGAAGTTTTGATAGTTAAAAACTTGGAAACTCGAAACGATCTTGATTTATTTAAAGTTCCAAGAAATTTTGAATAAAACTTTATTAACAAGTACGCGTTAATAAATAAAGTACCTTTTCCAAGTAATTAGTAAAACTTTCACGCGCAAAGCCCTTAATTAAGTCTTTTAAAAATAGAGGTCACCCATGGCTTTTAAACTGCCGAATTTCATGCAAAAGAAGAAACAAAATTGAGCGATAAATCCACCGGAACGACAGGCTGTTGTAAAGCATTTCGAGCGAACGTCGCTCTCTGACGTATCGCAAGACACGCGATAGTCTGGTCAGTGCCATTAAATTCTCTCCGTTGTTGCTTTTTCCCTCTCGATCATGTAAAAGGCTGCCTTATCATCGACGAGCAAACACGTTCGTCGAGTATTTCAAGAAAATTCATCGGCGAGCGTTTACTGTTTGTCAAAAAATCACAAATTTATATAACCGCTTCACAATCGAAACTTCGTTTGCAATCGGAAAAGGCAAAGAGCTACACTTATCAAACTAGTCGGAGGCAGTATCAGCGCCGCCTTACATTGCAATTAAACGTGACTTTCGTTTACAGCGCATCAACATGCACCTGGCATCTCGATTCAGCGGGAGCCTCCGCGCGTCCCATTGAGAAAACCGCCCCCTGCACCAGACCTCGGCTTTCGTCGCGGCGCGCGCTTGAATATTCCCCGCGGATGACCGAAGGGAATCGGCAGCGGAGAAAGCGAAAAAAAAAAGGAACGAGGAAAGGAGATACATCTCGAGGCGCGTGCACGTTGCGTAAGATAATGCACACTCGCGCGTGCGCGCACCGTCGCGCTTGGCTAATTGTATAAATTATTGCGGCCGATGCGCCGTCGTCGTGACATCAAAAAAAAGGCCTTTATCTCCAGCCGCGATCGGCCGTCGCTGGGACTTTGCTCGAGTTATGCATGCGCGCGTGCGAGTTTATGTGTACGCTGAGCTTTCTGCGCTGCGGATGGCGTTTGGTACTTGAAAACGAGATTTGAGAATGTTTATGGGCAGGTAAAAAAGAAAGTGTGTATAATTACGTAATTTATATTCTTTTTTCTGTTGATTGTGTATGTTTTATATAGAAATGTAGGTCGAGACCTCGAACGCGCGACCTGACCATTTTTCCACATACTTTCCTCCCGCGATATGCTTTATACGCAAAGTTGTAAACATTGAGCGCGCAGTAAACAGCCGCACACCACTGCAGCCACCCATTAGCGCTCGTCATACTCCCACTTTTCGCATAAAAATGGCAACAACTTCCCCGTGAAAAAAAAAGAACTCGGGCATCATTTAATTGCCCTGTAAATCCGAGGCCAGAAACAAACGAGACGAGCTCCGTCGTCGGCTCTCCTCGTATATATGTATATACCGAAGAATGTCTGGCTCGCAATGTCTGATTTTTCGCAAGCTCCGCGCGGCGCAGACTGCTCCGTATATGTGCAGGAGGCCCTCGAGAAAGAGCTCCGCCGCCTAGTGGGAGAAGAGGAGACTCTTAATTAATTGAGTCGTTTGCGTAGATGCATCGAAAGGGGAGGGGGGGGGGGAAGAGGGCGATTCGCGGCCGCGATTTAATAGGCAATTACTTCGGCTCTCCTTTCCACTCCCGGGCAGACTTGCGCGCGCAAGCGTCCTCTCTCTCTCTCTCCCTCTTTCTCCGCGGCTTCTTTAATATACATACCGAGAGAGAGGAGCGGAAGCAGCGATTCCCACGGGCTTTTTCTCGTTATATGGCCGGAGCGGCGCGCGTCCTTGAAAGTTTGCGCCGGGCTCCGGGAAAGTTTTTCCGCGGGCTCTCGAGGAAATGAAATTGTTTATTATTCGTCGGATGAATATGGAGGACTTTTTAATTCGGCGGAGAACGCCGGATAAAGTTCACGCTGGGATATATATGGAGTGTAACGGCGAAATGATACCGAGGCCGGATACGCTAAACTTTTCCTGTATGGACTGCGCGTCGTTATTGCTGCTGTTTATAATAATGCAAAGGATAAGTGGCTGTACTGCGACTTGTGCGCGTATTATGGGGGGTAAAAGCGTTGGCAACCGGGGGAAAAGCGAAATTTAAGTTTGCCCTTGATTAAATGAAAAGTTATGGTTGCTGTGTGGAATGGCTTTTTGAGTTGATATTATATACAGTTTGACGCGAAAAGAACTTGTTATCCAATAATTAAGTGCACCGACTATGAATAAAATAGAAACTAAAGATTCAAGTCCAGCAGTTTTTAATAAATATTTATGAAATTCAATGTCGTTCAGCTTGCAGAAATTTAGTCAAGTTATTTTAAATTTTTATTAAAACTTGAAAGTTCTTATAATAGCTAATTGATTTTGCATTAGAAAAAAAGAAATGTAAGATAGTAACTTAATTTAGACTTTTTGACAGAATATAAATTTAACAAAAGAAATTATTTAATTAAAGCGTATACAAACGGTAACTGGAAATTGTGGAGCAACCTTAATTTTATTAAAAAATAAATTTAATAAAATGTCCGGTTGCAAACGAAAATTAAATTTAACTGATAATTTTAAAATAAAGTTAACTTTCCAGAAAACTGGTTTCACGAACGAAAATCGATGGAGTACGTTTATTTTTTATACCTATTCGCCACTCGTGTCAGCTAGGGGGACGATAAAAAATTTGTATTTGTCAGAATTTTGCTTGACAAAAGTTCGAATCAAGGAGCCGATAAAAATTCTATGCATCGCCAAGTGACGCAGTATAAACAGATATTGGAGCACTAAGAAAGAAAGGGAGAGAAAGCTTTCCTCGCTCTCTTTGAAAAAACTCAAGTTCGCAAGCTTGGCTCGGAAATCCACGGAATATTTCCGAGTTCCAATATCCGCTTCTTGAAAAGTGGGATCCGAATCGTAGAATTGATAATTTGAAAAGCTGAGCCCTCATTTATTTCAGCTCTGCTCAATGTATTTTATTTAAATTTCTCGACACTGGAAAATTAAACGATAAAAGTAGAATACATTTTACGACATTCACTGAACGCTATAACCAGTAATGCCGATAAAACTTATTTTCCGTTACAAAAGGAATATGCGTTTTTAACCACACTGCAGTTGTCTTGCACGTCAATAGGTAACATGTAAATACAAAAAATATTGCTTTTTCATTGCTACTGAATTGGTTCGTTTGGATGGGTACGTATATATATTTTATATTGGACTATGAAGCGATAGAGAAAATTCTGCATTTTATTGTGGAAAAAGAAACCCGATACAGCATTTTTAAAAAATTCTCAATTTCAAACTTCCGATAAAACGAAACGCCTTCTACAGTCAAATTTTCGTTTTACGCCCGAAATTTAGTACCCATAAAAAAAAGGAAAATCCAAAAAAAGTACACGGGACTCAAGCCTACATAAAACAACAAATAAAACCGTTTTCAAGCTGTCGGACGCGGGTAATAATCGAAATGATCAGTCATTAAAAAGACGGGCCCAAAAGTCATGCACCGATACGTTTTTTTTCGTACGCGCGAGTGAAAGTAATTAAAAAGCGCGCGCGCGAGAGACAGAGAGCGAGAGACAACGATCAAACGTTGGCGCGCCACGCAAAAGCAATTAATTTCGCCATTTATTACTCACCGCGACGCTGCTCGCGAGTCCCATAAAATAGAGGAAAAAGTTTAGTGTACTCGCGGAGGAAAACGCGGCGCAATTCGTAGGAACCGTCGTTTCAAGTGCACGACGACGTGACGTCATCGCGGCCCTGACTTATGGCCGCCGTAAATCTAGCCATTGAATTTTACACTGTCGATATTTTTCTCTCTCCTCCCCCTGCCTCTGCCGCGAAGCATGAAAAAAAAACAAGGGGGGAGAAGAAGCGCCGCGGAAGAATGTAATGAGTAACAAAAGCGATATAAAGGGAGTGACCCTTTATTTATTGGCGACAGGATATACAGGAGAGTTTTATGATTTTTGATGGGAAAAGCGCAATAATGCCTTGAAATGCCATGGGAAGTTCGAATTGTTCTGAATTTTAAAGGTGACATTTAACTCGCTGTGAAGGAGTGTCCAGCTTGTTTGCTTTTGTATTTGTTTAAAAGCATCACATTTTACAATTACGCAGCTTTAAAATTTTTAAACAATGTAAATTAATGATTACAACTGTCAAAAACTGTGTTATTAATTACATTTAATCATTCAAATTGAAGTTGTACTCGATCGAAATGTCTTTTTTTTTACGTAACGAAAAATCTACAACGAAATCAATACCCAGTACCAAAACTTTAACTAAAAATACGGATACATCGCATTTCCAAGCGGAGAAAAAGAAGTAGCTTGCAACGGAAACCCCAAAGGGCTATAAAGTAAAGCTCCGCGTCAGAATCAGAAACAGCCGACATTCACGCTCGGATCGCCAGCAGGTATATATACAGGTTCAGCAGCTTCCCTTCACAGAAACAAGCGCAAAAAGGTCGTATATACGCCGCGCGATAAAGGGAAGGCGGCGGCCGCCCGAAAAAAAAGGAGGTATCGCGCGTCGCTTTGAGTGTATAGTAGCCAAAGTCGTTTGATAAGAGTCTGCTCGTGACTCGGGAATTATTTAACGGCGGGCGCCCCCCGTTCGGGCGCGGCTATTATCGCATCGGGGCGATATTCTCTCGCGCGCGCGGTTGGGCTTCCAACCCGAGAGTGATTGATCGAGGAGAGGCGGAAAAGTAGGCGCGACCGGACGCGAGAGAGCCGCAGTCTCTCTCGCGAGAGAGGCGACTGTCGCGCGCCCGGGAGCCGAGCGCGGCACTTGTCAGATTTCCTGACGGACGTCGCCCTGCCTAATAATGCCGGTAATTATGGAGCGCCGAGGCTACGTTTGCAGGCTCCTGCGCTCTGCGAAATTGCATTTTAATTCGACCGATTTTTTTTTTTTTTTTTTTCTTGTTGTTTTGAGATTGATTGAGCCGCTGCGGGTTATTGTTGCTGCGCGAGGATTTATCTTTCTGCGTGGTCGATTAAAATACGAGAAAATTTACTAAGGCTACTTATACAAGTAATATTATACATGTATATAAAGTTTACTTTAAATTAATTATAAAATTTGGATACAAAATAGCTATTCTAAGTAAAGTTTGCAAATTTTAGTCCGTAAATATTTCATTTTGTTAATTATTAACATAACCTCGATGAAAACTTAGCATAATCATTTTGTGAATAATATAAATTTAATTAATATTATAATTTTAATATAATAATTTTGTGAATATTCTATAAATTATTAAATTATTCGCGTTTATTAAATTCTACGCACCAATAATTAATGTCAAAACTAATGAAATACCTTCTCAAAATCACATTCACCTCAATTCGATAAATACCAAAGTGTTCCAAAATCACTCAAGAAAAGCCCCGACAAATCACACCTCCACTCCGGCAAATCGAATCTCCACTTCATTAACGTCCCCAAGCCGGCGATTTTTCCCGTCCCCGCATCCCTCCTCCGCTCGTGTCGTTACTTCCCTCCTCCGAAAAGCCGAAAACTCCCAGCCCCCGAGTCCCCAAGAAAAAAAATGGCCTCTCCCGCGGCGCTCGGCAGCAATGAGCATCCGGGGAAATCTTCCGAAATAAGAAGTCGAGCCGTGCCGCGGGGGGGAAGAGGAGGGAAGCGGCCCAGTCTTCCGGATCCGGTTTCCACAGACCGCAAACCCGATAGCGGCGCTCGCGCGAGCTCGAGTAGTGCGCCGAGAGCCGCCGCGGTGCACGACTTCCTGCGCGCGCTCTGTGTTTTGCCACTTGACCCGCGCGGACTTTGGTCTGCGCTCCGCGGGCGGCCCCCTCGCCGGGAGTCTTGAAAATATAAGGGGGCGTTGAAAGCGGTCCGGCTGAATTTTTTAAAGGCGCCGAGGCTGAAAACCCTATTTTGTGTGGGTGTGTGTGTGTGTGTGTGTGTCTTTTCCCGCGAGCCACACGGAAAATTCACTGAGCTTTCAGGCCGGTATTGTTCGCTTTTTGTGTGGCCCCTGTAAAATTGTTGCCTAGTTTCTTTTTTACCTTTTCAGAGGGGAGAGCGAGGCGCTTTTTGAGTTTGTTGCTGGAGCGTACTTTGTGCAGGCATGCGGGTTTCGGCCTGAAATGATCGCTGCTGTTTGGAAGAAATTCTGGGTTTTAATTCTCTTTATTCTTTTGCTCGTATATATGTAGGTAAATAGTGGCAAAACTTTAAACAAAGTCTGCAAAACGATTAAAACTTTGTACAAAAGACATTGAAAAACTGCGTTTGACAATTACGCTGCTACTCATAAATATTTGGAACACTTTTTTTAGATATTATACCCAAGTTCTCTTATTATTAAAAACAAAGTAAGAATATTTAATTTTACCTGTTAAAAGCAGCAAAACGTAATGTAAATTAATTGCCGATGTTATCGTCATCGGACATCGTAAAGTCAGCCACTTATCTCTCGCCGACTAAAAAACTCGCAGCCAGCCAGTTCTACATCCTCGCATCAGCATAATCACTTTCTTATCAATTGAAATTTCCCTCGCACGCGAGAGCCGATCGCCACACCTCGAATCATAATCGCGCTTCTCCGGGCCCGCGATCGTCTCCCTTAATTCAGCTTAATCGTCGCAATTACTCGGCGGCGAAGAAAAAAAAAGGCGAGAAGCTCGGCCTCGCGCATCATCGTCGGCTGGAATCCCCGGTTACACGGCGGCGGCAATCGATGCGCCTGGGCCTTCATTATTTCGGCATTAAAAGGAGCGCGCGTAATTTTACGGGCGGCCGTTGCGCGACGCGATTAGTGGGGCAATTTGCGTTAGGCCTCGCGCAGTGTGCATCAGCCCCGAGGTAATTCGAGATAACGCCTTGTATAATGCCGTCGTCGCGCGAGAGAGGGACACTTGGCTTAGCGCGAGAGGCGCAGCGGGGGTTAATGAACATCTCGCGGCTCCGTGGAGATTGTTGTCACCTTGCAAAGCGGATTTGCATCGTTCTCCTCCTCACCCCCTGTATGTGTGTGTACCTCAGAGATGACGTCGCGCCCGGTGAGCCGATTCCGCACGAGATCGGGAACTTGTCCGGATTAACGGAAATAGTTGGATAAACGGAGGATTTATGGAGGTCTTCGTGTCGTTGCTGCGGCAAGTCTAAAAGGCTTTTGTGTCTATACAGCAAATGAAGCTGAGGTTAAGAGAATTTCGTGGAATGGGTATAAAGCTAATTCGAGTGAAGAAGAGTTTTCGTTTACTTTTAGAAGACAGTTTTAATGCTTGTTTAAATATTGTATTTCCTATCATTGAACTCGTATTCAAGGATTTTTCAATGTTTCTTTTTACAGCATTTACAGCTAAACTGGCAACATTAACCTCGCTCGTTGCCTCGTTCGGCTGGAATTATTTTATTCCAATAATTAATATTTGAAACCAAATTAAATTAGAAGCATATTTATGTAATAATATTTGTATTGTTTGAGGTTCTTTTAAATATGCACTTTTATATGTACATGCACTTTGCACTTATTAATGTTGGAAGGAGATGACTTATTGTTACGGTAGAAGAAAGACATTCGTAAGCAAATTAATAAATAATAAAATAAGAAAGTAGTCAAGTTCTTAAATAAATTATTTCATTTTTGTACAATATATACAAAAGCATAGAACGAGATCTTCAAACTCCTGTTGTCAGAGTACACAAAATAATCTGTGCGTTTATGTGTACTTATCAGATAACATGTTTGATCCAAGGTTAAATTAAGACTTCGGTAAACGTTTATTTAGCATTTAGAAGTTTCAAATCAACATTCGTCTTGTAATTGCTTGAAGGTAAAGTGCACAGTTAAAATTAAACTTCTTTTTCGTACTAAGCATTAATTTCAAACTTTTTCATTAATTATTAGATTTTCAAATTGCATTCCCTCCGGAAATTTTAGAAAAAAACTGAGCTTGAAAAGTTTAATAAAAATTACTGGACTACGCAATAAACCAAAGCAACGTAAACTCCAGGTATCTCGAAGCAATTCGCTCGCGATCGTCGCGGCGCGTTCCAATTAGCTCTCAAAACTCGCCGAGGAGGAAAAATTCCAGTAAACCGTCAAGGACCGGTCTTCGCCCTCGAAACTTGCGGGGAAAATGAATATTTGCGCTGCGCGAAACCGCAGCCCATAATTCCATAAAAGCTCCCCCCCAAATCGAACTCCGCTGTTTAGACAGACGTCGCGCCGAACCTCTCCAAAGCATTCTGATTACTAATTAATTATTCGGCCGCTCTCGCTAATTAACGGAAAAGGGCTGCGCGAAAAAGAAAGCAGCCCCCTCCCCCCTCTCCCCAGTCCGGAGTAAAACTTTGTCTTTTGACGTCCTGTTAGCAGCGGGAAATGCCCGAACTTGTTCGCCGTTTCTCTCTTTCCGCGCGGAGGAGGAAAAAGTCCCCGTCCGCTCTCTCTCTCTCTCCCTCTGCGCTCTTGCCTATTTTTCCTTCCTTCCTCGCTTCCTCGCTCGCTGCAAGTTCGAACCCGAGTCGAAAGTTTGCTAATTTCAGCGAGGGGAGCGGAGAGGGAAAACACGCTTGTACACTCGGATAGCGCGTCTCTTCTCTAGGCAAATACGGGCCGCGAGAGCTGCATTGGGCTTGTGTATTCCTCCTCGGTGCCCTTTTTTCTTTTTCTGCTTTTTTTCTTTTGCGAGAGCTTCGTTTCTTCCTTTTGCGCGCGGACTCTTCTTTAAATGAGAAACGCGGGAGACGCCGTACATTCTTTATTATCGGACTTGACTGTTTCAGGAATTGATGCTCCTCCCGCTTATTTCCATCTATTCGCCTTCGAAATAGCGAAAGATTTTATCACTGCCGAGTTCACTTGCGTATTTTTCAGTTTTAGTTACTCTTTTGCGATTAATGATTTTGTACGATTTCACGAATTAAAAAACTAAAAAGAAATCAACGCGACGGAAAAAGTTACGTGTAACGTATGCAACAATCAGCGAACGAAAGCAGCCGTGGAAATCAAATGACGCAGCGGCGCAATTAATCGGAAAAAAATGAATCCTCATCCGACGCCGCTGCGTCGGCAATAACAGCCACAGCGAACGTCGCCGTATCACGCCTCATTATGCACACTTTTCCCGCTGGTCGCCGGGAAATCCTCGCGATCGCAAGTCAATCGACTCCCACCGTAATTATACCTGCATGACGCGCTCCGCTTTGCAATTCGAAAAAAAAGAGCCCCGCTCTCCGCTCGAGCGTCACTCGCGTTATATTCCGCGCGCGCCGTTCGCACTTCACCGCGGCGTAAATGCGCGCGCGGCCGGGAATGCTAATTACGAGATTTCTATCGCAGCCGCCGCGCGGCGAGAATCCGAAAATGCGGGAAAATGGAGAAGTCGCGCGGCGCCGCCGGGCGAGAACGGAATATGGGATATTCGAAGATCGGGCAATTAAAAGTAGACGCGCGCCGCGCTGGGAAAAGCGGATACGAGCCAATGGGCGAATGGAGGCGGAGGATCGAGGCGAGGGCTATTGTGAGAGGCGAAATTTATAACGAATTGTTTCTACTTTTCTGCATATAGGCTTTTATTTGCGCTTTTCGGTGAATCGGTCGACGAGATGAATGGAGCTTCACTCGACTTTGTGTTCTAATTGGCCAGATCAAATTCTTCGTTCTCGCAATTGTAAATCAATTCTTAAATTCTAATCTGGTTATTATAAACATTAAATGTTGGAACTAAAAATTTAAAAAACTTTTATTTTTACGAGACACGATACTACTCTTCTGTATTTTCTCGAGATTTATGATTTTTATTAAATGTCGGCGAAGATTCAATTCAACTATAACGACCTGAATCGTTAAATCTCCCACATCAAGTACTTCATTTTGATTACAAAACTTTACCCCTAGCTACCATAAAGACTCAAAATACACCCGAAGACTCTTTGATTCTTAACTACCACAATCACGAGACGTTAATGCAAGCGGCGCAGTCGTTAAAAAAAAAGAAGAAGAACTCCCGCGCGGCAGATCAACCCATAAACAAACGTAAACATTATAAAGCCCCGGTACAAAAATAGCTCGTAAAAGCCGCGGCACATGCAGAGAGAGAGAAAGAGAGAGAGAGAGAGAGAGCAAAGCCCGCCGGTAATAAAGACACAGATTGCGATACTGACATCGGGAAAGCAGACGCGTCGTTAAGGGCGAGGGGGAGAGTCGAGGGCCTTTTCCGACCCTCGCGGTAAATGAAAAGCCGTATATACCTTCGTACATAAGCCGGATCCGGTCAGAATGTGTTTATAGGGACGGAGGAGCTTTTATTCCGGGCGCGGAGGGGGGGGGACACGTGACCTCCCTGACAGCTGCAAAAACCCCGTATTTGCGCGCGCCGATCTGATCTGCAAATATGTGCCCAGGAGGTCGTCAATTAAAGGCAATAACGCCGGAGATCCGCCGCGATAGGATTTCTTGCGAGAGGCGCGCGCGATGGTAAGCCGAAGGAGAAAGCAGAGAAATTGTTCGTGTTTGCCGTGTCGGCTGATATTTGGTTTTGGATTGACTTTTAGAGGCCCCCCGCGGCGATTAAAATCAACGTCGGGCTGTATAATTCAGAATATGGGCGATTTCGTCCGCGCGAATGTTAGTTATAATGGGCCGTAGTCCGATAGAATTATTATTAAGCTATTAAATTCGATATGCTAATCGTGTAATTAAATAATTAATTGACAATTGCCGCTGCTGCGCTTACGAAATTGCGCATCTGCTGATTGTCCACGTCTATTTACCTGATGTAATATAATTATAAAAGCAGCTTTATAATAATTACCTCGTAATTAGTTACTTTTAAGATAACAATTCCAAAAAATATCAAAGAGTCTTTAGCCGTAAAGCAAGGGAGCTTTTTTATTCTCCCGGAGCAACTCTTTTCCGTCTTTCCTCGTCCGTTTGTTTATCTTTCCCGGCTCTAGACAGTCACGTGCTCTCTCTCTCTCTCTCGCAGATTTCTTTGATACGCTTTTTCTGCTAGCATGTGCAGTTCTCCTTTGCTTTTTCCCGCTCCTCTCGGGGGCGTAGATTATACCATCTTTTTCCGCGATAAGCCCTTGATCAATATTTAACGAGATCCTTGAGTTCATACATTTTATCGGTCGATGAGACTTCGAGTAGAGGAAGGTGAATTTGAGCGAGCTAAGTGGGAAGCTTTATTTTAGAGCAAACTTGCGCCGGCGGGGCCGACTTTTTTTTTTTGGGCTGGGAAAATGTTTTTTGAGCTAATATTATGGAAGAGCTTTTCGATTTTGCCGAGTATTTAAAGTATTACAGTCTTTTCAGTAGTGGTTTTCTTTTTAATTTCTCGCGTTAATAAGAGTTTTGGAGAAATCGTGATTGAAATCTTGAAAATCTCGAAAACATTTGGCTGCACGGATCATTAGAAAACCCGACAAATTGTACAAAAATGTAAATACCTTAACGCAAACAGCAAGCACAAAAGAAGCCACTGATAAATCAGTCGCAAGCATAATCAGAGCCTCGACTTAGCTTCGTCAAGCTCGCTGAAGAAGAGTCGGACCTCGCAGCAGCCTTAGTCACATACGAAGGCTTTACCCTCGGCTTAATAGTCGATACTCTGGTTATAAGTCGCGGGCAAATATTGTGCCTCGGTAAACAGCGGCGGCGGCGGCAGGGAGGGCGGCTCGAAACCTGTCGCGCCCCGAGCCAGAGGAAAAGCAGGGGGCTGATATTTGCCGAGCGTCTCGCGCGTTATGATATAAGCGCGCGGCGGCGGCTCGCCTGTAATCGTCGCAGCGCCACGAGCTGAGGAAAAAGCGGCGGGGACGTGTGCGCGCGGCAAACGAGCCGTTGTTCCTGCAAATTGCTTATTGTGGCGTATTGGCTTATCTCGTCCGACGAGCAAACGCGGAGGAGGAGGAGGAGGCCATTGTTGGGAAGATGGAGTGGAGCGCGCGGATGTGACGGTTCGGCCGATTTTAAAAATGCTAAGTAAGCGAGGATGTCGCCTTTCAGGAGCTGAGAATGTTTATGGCATTGTTCCTTTGTTGAGTATCTGGTCTTCGACGTGACATCTTCAAATCTCAGGAAAAATACTTATCTTACTTTTTCATTTTTTAACTAATAAACATTATTATTCAGCAACGATCAGCGACAATTCCGCAACATTTTACCGGTTTTCCAACGAAATTTAGGAAAATTCCTCCAAAAATGGCGGCACTATCGAGCCGCCTGCTTACAATCGCTAAGCCATCAAGAACTCGCCGTTCCGCCAAAACGGCGCGAACCTATACACAAATCCAGGCGACGTATACACGTCCCAGCCACAGGCGCTGCAGCGTGCAGACTCTCGGCTTAGCTTAGCTGCACATAGCCTCCCATCCCTCTGCCAACTACCATTATTGCGATAGTTACGCGGCGCTGTTCCTCGCGGCGGGCCGCGTAAAATTATGCGCCCGACGCGCGGCGCGGCAACCGCATATCCATCCGCTTCCGCTAATGGCGCGAGGCACGTATGCGTAGGCGGGGGTTTGCCGGCAACAATCATAATGATATCGGGCCTGGGAGAGAGCGTCTCTAAACAATACGGAAATGAGACGAGATCGCGGCAGACGCCTGGATGCGGCGGGGGGGTTGTTAATGCCGAGGTGCTGTCGGAGGGGTGGCAGGATGGATGGGGAAGTTGCTCTGATTTGCGGGGTCTTAGGTAGTGGACCTTTGCCGCGATGAATGTTCCGTTCTGTGGCTCAAGAAATGGGGAATTGTGTGATGCGTCTTTGCTGTCGTGATAATTTTCGGTGAAATTACAATGTATGGTACGGGGTGTTTAGGGGTGAATTATTTCGCTACGAATGGATAGGGAATATAAATAAAGTTCATCATTTGTTGTTCTAAGTTTTAGTAGAGTATCAAAATATTTAACTGCTAAATGAAACGACTTCGTTCTTTTTTATTATAATGCAGATTAAATATTGCTACAAATGAAGTAAAAGAATGTAATTTGTAAAAAGTCAGAATATTATTTTTAATTAAAACTAATATTTTATTAAAATAAGTTGGAATATAAATCGTCGATTACGGACTTATATACGTGCAAATGTTCTACATTAGAAACGTGGATGATCATTTAAACGTTGCTTATATTTGACCCCATTTTCAACTATGTAACTTTTCTTGGTTCATTTACATATCATAGGACCTTTTTATCTTTCCTAGTGCTCCAGAAACACGCAGCACTCAGACCTTAATTAGTAACCTTGTTTTAAAAGAAATAAGAGCACGTGTATTTTATTTATGTAAAATCTTATTATCATGCAGAAAGTCGATAATGCATTTTGCGCGTACATTATTAAACAGAAGAGAGGTTGTCGTTTATTAATTAGTTTCTTATATAATATTTTTAATAAAATATGCTTTATGGAGGTACCTTAGATGTACGCAACTCAGAAAAAAACAATTGTACGATAAATTTTCTATTATAGTAGTTTCGATTGTTACTTTATGACGGCATTCAGCCCACAGAAGAATCCGTTTCGACTACTTGACAGTAATGGTAAAGCATCAAAAATATTTATTTGAATTGACTAGCAATTAAGATTAACCTTTGATACAAAAGTCGAATTGCTTGAATCGATGAAGGCTATAGATTTTCCTAATGCTAAAGTTGTGCATGAAATACTACAAGATTACAATGGAAAAATAAGAATATTGAAAAAAAAACACTTTGAAATAAAAAAAAAATCGATTACTAATTCTAATATTATTAATAACATTTGATTGGATATGATATTCTTAAATTATATAAATATAATTTAAATTATATACTGCGGAAGAAAGTTTTCTTTTTTATTGAAATTTAATGAAACAAATAATAAGGATATTACAGAATGGCATTCAAATTAATACTTGTTCAAATTAATACGAATCCATCATTTTTAATAAAAAGTATCCTCAATGTTTTAATGAAATGCGTCTACTATACGATTTTTTGCTTTCGTAATATCATGGAAATAGTATTTTCAATCTTGGGTTTTCATTCAAGGGAAACTTTTTCCTCTGCTCGCCATTTAACTAATTAACTAATAACTAATCCCATGTGTCGATTTTCCTTATTGCATTTCTACATTCTTAGTAAACTGTAGTTCCCCTCAACGGAACTTCAGAAAACTGACGCAAAAAAGATGATGCACCAAACCAAACACGTTTTTCCCATTTTATTAATCATACCTGCACTCGTCAAAGGAAGCAACTTATGGAATCAGGAAGAAAATAGAGTAGGGATAGCTTCGGGTATAAAAACTATGGCTTGATATTCGAAATGCATCAGTTTCATTTCACGTACAAGTCAAAGCCACTTGCAAAGATGTTTCCAAGACACCTCTTGACTTTTTCGGCCATCGTGCTTTTTATCGCTATTGCAAGCGCCAGTCCAGTTGAAGAGCCAAAACTGGACGACGAAGCTGAAGGTCGCAATCCCGCGGTAAGATTTATAACTCTCACTTCGCAATACAAAATATAATTCTCACTATTCATTGTATGGCAAAATAAATGAAAACGATAGTCAAATTTTTAATGCGAAACTAACTCAATTAACTCAATTTAATTTAAAATCTGCAGTAACTTCAAATAGTTTAGATATTCATTGAAAAAGCATTATAATATTAATTGTGATGTAATAATTTTATAGGTAATGGTGGCTATGGGCATTATTCGACAAGCTGTCAAATGGGCTGCAACTCACTGTGTCAAGGAAGCTGCTCATAACTGCAAACAGCACTGGAAGCACGCTAGAGCCCTTACCCACTGTGCGGTATGTATTCCCTACTTCCAATCAATACTATTTTTTAGCTCAAAATTATTTAAATGTGTACTAATGACCATTTTTTTCTCATTACAGAAAGAATTTTTGAAGCGCAACAAGGGACGCTGCGTCGCTGGTTAAAAACTTACCGTTACTATGTTCAACTGCCATACTTTTTCTACTAAAATATATTTATTGATTGATGACTGTGAAAAATAATATTAATTTCTTTGTATTATTTATTACTAAATAAACTTTGGTTTAAACATGAACTTAGCAATTGTTTCTACACATATTATTAGTAAAATAAGCTAAAATACTAAAATTTGAACCAAATCAAGTAATTAAAGAAGTTCTTTATTTCTGAAATTAAAATTTTATACAAGATTTTGTACTTGATTTTGTATTATATTCTTAAATATAATATTTTGTACTTGAAGTTAAACTTTCTTGAGGCAATAGATTTGCCTAATATAGATGAGTTGTTATCTAAAGTATCAAGGAGTGTATTCACTACCACAATTTAACTATAAATCTAATTACATCTTAAATCGAACGGTTTAATTAAAAAGGGGAGGCTCATCCCAGCGGATCATGGATCTTGATAAAATTTCCGGTCATTCTATATTCAAAAAAACAAGGCACATGTCTAAGCATTTAATCAAATAGACCTACAGAACAGCCGAGTTATATATATATATATATATATAGAATTGTTTTCTTTTGCTTCATAATTCTAAATGGAATTAATACGTATAAAACTTAAAATATCTGCATAATTAAAAGCTTTAGT
The DNA here is from genome assembly GCA_900474335.1 of Ormyrus nitidulus. NCBI lineage: Eukaryota > Metazoa > Arthropoda > Insecta > Hymenoptera > Ormyridae > Ormyrus > Ormyrus nitidulus. Next base: position 16,215 of record UCOL01004010.1, read on the forward strand.
CTAGAGAACAAAATTTAAAAAAAAGTGCATAGCAAGCGCTTTAAATTATATTTTGAATTTCACGGATTCTTTCCGAGAAAAT
>UCOL01004011.1:0-16276 GCA_900474335.1 Ormyrus nitidulus
CAATAACATTAGGGTGCATTTTCACTGTCGAATTCTGACTGCCGCTACGCGTCATAGACGTCACATACTTAGTATTTCGTAGCACATTTTTCTTGCAGTTCTCCTGCGGGGCAATTTTCATTGGAAACTGTGCACGAAGGTTTGTTATCATATTTACAAAAAAGTTACAAAAGCTTTTATTCTTCAAATAATTTGTCAGTTTTTTTATTGATAATTATATTGTTAAAAATAGAGCATTTTTTGACTTTTTTAATGTTTCGCTGACTCAAAAAGGTCTTTAACTTGCATTTTTTATTTTTATGTAACTTATATACGAATAGAAGCCTCTGTAAATGTTGTAGTGTTTGGCACTACGTATTAAAAAATTTCAGTTTTGTAGTGGTATCTGAATTTGTGCCCTGCAGGAGACATTTTCAATAAATCCCTTTTTTGATTACTTTTTACAGCAAAACTCTTTTAAATTTGATTTAAAGGAGATAATTGCTTAACGAGTAAAATGACTCCCTTTACGTCGATATAAATTAAAAAATGACAAAAATTCATTACTTTCTAAAACTTTTTTTTTTGGTGAATCATAGCTTTTTTAACAATATCAAATTTTTACTTTTTAATTTTTTTCTTTAGTACATAAGAGCTAACCTTATAACATATATCATCACTTATGTCATTAGATGATAGTTAAGTATGCTAAGAATTTTTTTTAAACTTTTATATCTTGGTATACAATTACCTTAAGGGAAAAATTTTGTATTAGACCGTAGTATAAAAATGTTTCTGGAATCTCCAGACCCAATGATACCGTGTGTTGGATTCACATCAACTAAAACCCCTCCGTTTTACAATCAGATTATCTCATCCAATCGTAACCCGTTATGAGCTCCTTTACCAAAAATCTAAACAAAATCGATTTTTGTCACATATATTTCCAAGAGTTAATTGTAATGATCTCATAACTTTTCAACAGTTAATTGTAAAGTACTTTAACCTCCGAAATTTGGCATAATTAAAAAAAATTTCGTCCAAAAATCTTTATTTGTTCCAAAGTTATAGTCAAACAAAGAATGATCATTAAAATAGCATAAAAAGTTCATTGACATAATTTTAGTTTATTTTAACGGTTATTCTTTGTTTGACTATAACTTTGAAACAAATGAAATTTTTTTTTTATTCAATAGGATTCGATCTCACCTATACCGGGAAGTACTTTGCAATTAATTGTTTAAAAGCTACAAGTGATTAAACAAAAATCGATTTTTTTTAGATTTTCGGTAAAAGAGCTCATAACTTTTGAAAAATCGAGCGTTAGACTGAATGGACGTGGCTTTCTTCATATTTTAACATTAGAAAACATATTCCGAAGTTACAAGGAAATCCGTGACCCAAAAGTGGTGTCCTCTCCTAGTTTTAGTTTAGTTTAGTTTTTAATTATTCTATGTATGATAATTTCACTACTTGAGCAATTATTTCAAGGGTTAGATCATAAGATGCTGAAAATTCTGGTCCTTGCGGCCCTTGTGGCTTTCGCTTCCGCGGAGAAAGCCAGTTTCGAAAACTACAAAGTTTTCAGAATTATTCCTGCATCGATCGAGCAGCTGGAACTCCTAAGGCAACTGGAACACCTTAACGAAGGCGTAAGTTAATTTATATCTGTTTAATTATAAGAATAATAAATTAAAAATAATCAAATTAAGTGCCTGAGTAAGTGAAATTAACGTAATATAGTTAGTTTAAAATTTAACTATTTTCAACAAAGACTATGCTCGTTACTTTCTCTCGGAATATCTGGATTAACGGCCGGAAGTGAAGCAAATAACAGATAAAAAAGTGGCCTCGAATTCCAGTATCTCAATACTCGACATGAATAGAAAGCAGATTGTCGCGGAAAAGTAAAAAAAAATTGTCGTGGTTTTAAAAAGACTTCCTCGAAACCGAGCTAATGGGGCACAATGAAAAACGCATTAGAGGGGTTCCAGCAACTTCGCAGCCGATTTCCCACGGCGCGCGCTCCACGGAATTCTTTGAAAAATAATTTGCTTTGAACATTGACCCCGACAGTACTCGTTCTGGAGGGGGCCGGGCCGCGCCTTCGATCCCGTCGACCTGATGGTCGCGCCGTCGCTGATGGGCGAGTTCACCGAGCTGATGAACGCGACCGACATGAAGTACGCGACCTACGTGAAGGACGTGCAGCGGCTGATCGACTCTGAGAACCCGATGACCCGGGACTCCGGCTTCGGCTGGACGAGCTACCACACCCTCGAGGAGATCTACGCCTGGCTCGACGGGCTCGCCAACCTCTACCCCGGGAAGGTCGAGGTCGTCGCCGCCGGCAGGAGCTACCAGGGCCGCGAGATCAAGGGCGTCAAGCTGAGCTTCGGCGAGGGCAAGCCCGGCGTCTTCATCGAGGGCGGCATCCACGCCCGCGAGTGGATCTCACCCGCCACGGTTACCTACCTCCTTAACCAGTTCCTCACCAGCGAGGAGCCCAGCATTCGCAAGCTCGCCGAATCTTACGATTGGTACATGTTCCCCTCGTTCAACCCCGACGGTTACGTCTACACCCACACCAGCGTAACTATTATGCTTTCGTTTATTAATTCGTTGCGCTGGCCACGTATAATAATTCAGGCATTCTACGTTTGCACAGAACCGCCTGTGGCGCAAGACTTTGTCCAAGAGCGGCATCCTCTGCAAGGGAGCCGGCGCCAACCGTAACTGGGGCTTCAAATGGATGAGTAAGCCTTCTAATTCTGTCCTTTCAATTCTACACAAATAGATTTTCAATTGGACGTTTAATATTGTTCGCGTTCGAAACAGGCGGCGGCGCAAGCAAGAACCCCTGCATGGAAACCTACGCTGGAAAGAGCGCCTTCTCCGAAATTGAGACCAAAAGCATGTCCGAGTACATCAAGTCCATTAGCGACAAGCTCTTCGCTTACATCTCCTTCCACAGCTACTCGCAGCTCCTTCTCTTCCCTTACGGGCACACGACGGAACACCTCGACAACTACGACGAATCTGTTAGTTGAATTTTCTAGATCCTACACATCTGCATTAATTGCAAAAACTTGCTTTTATCGCTCGATAATATGTCATTAAAATCTGCGCTTATTTTCAGTACTCTATGGGTCTTAGGGCGATCGATGCACTTTCGAAAAAGTACGGAACCAAATACACCCTTGGAAACGTTGCTGAAACTATTTGTACGTTTCTTTAATTAGATCCCTGTATCTTTTTATGTACTAGTCAAAATTCGTAATCGTTGCAGTATAATAACTTGACTTGCATATTTCAGACGTCGCCAGTGGAAGTTCCGTAGACTGGGTAAAGGCTACTCTGAAACTGCCAGTTACTTACACTTACGAGCTCCGTGACACCGGAAGACACGGCTTTGTTCTTCCCGCCGAACAGATTATTCCTAACGGCCAGGAGATAATGGATTCTTTCCTTGCTATGTTCGACGAAGCGACCAAGCTCGGTTACCCCAAGCCGGCAAAACAGTAAAGCAGAGACATTTTTTTATCCACACGTGTATTGATATGTAAATAAAAATTTTAAATAAAAAAACTTCACTTGATTAATAATCAGATTATTATTGATTCCTTCAGAAATTTTGGAAAAGTACGTAGATATAATAAAAAAATCAATTGCCGAAACTTCGTATATTATATTAATATATAATTTTTAATTAAACCTAAATTTCGTTACTATATAACTATATTTACAAATTACAAAATTAGTGTGCAGTAATTAACGCTCTCAATAAGTCCGCTTCCCCAGATTCACTCTAAGAACGATATCGTTGGGGAATCGAGGATTTTTCGTACATTTATATATTTGAGAGATGTTACCGCTCAATAAAGACGCGTCGATCAGCGCAACGGAAGCCTAATTCGCGAAAAAGCTCTACGAGGCGATAAATAATCTATACATCTTATTGTGGAGCAGGAATAACAGAGTAAAGTAAAAATTGAACTCTACGTTATAACGTGCCCCTTAGCCATTTCTTTCAGATCCTTTCTGCTAATTTTACCAGAAGCGGTGTACGGTATTTTATCCAAGAATTTTACACCACCCCGAAGTTTCTTATACTCTCCCAACTCTGAACTCAACTCTATCAACTCTTGCTCAGTCACCTAAAACAGTATAGAATCTCTCTTATTTTAATTAGAAGGGAGAAAATAAAAAGTCGCATCATTATACCTTTGCCCCGGGGACTTTTTTAACGAAAGCCATGGGTCGCTCGCCGTCCACTTCGTGAGGCACGGGAACAACTGCTACCTCCATCACGCCCGGATGGGCCACAAGAATTTCTTCAATCTCGTAAGGCGAAACGTGATGCCCCCGGAATTTCATCACCTCCTTCAATCTGTCGACGATAAACACTTGGCCGTCGGGCTCGTAGTAGGCTTTATCTCCCGTGTGCAGCCAGCCTTTGCGATTAAAGATACTACATTTTTTTCATTCAGTTTCTTTCAAGTTTTTATTAATTCGACGGTATTACGTGTATAACTAATATATTACCCTGATTATCGATCGCTTCCTTGGTCGCCGTTGGATTTTTGTAATAGTACAGCATGAGAGTCGAGGTTTTGGCGCAAAGCTCGCCCGGCTGATTTGGCCCCAGCGCCTCGCCAGTATCTATGTCGATTATTTTTAATTCGGCATTCGGTACGACGAAGCCGGCGGAATCTGATTTGCACTTGTTCGTTTGAAACGTGGCGAGTCCGCCCAGTTCGGTCATACCTTGAAAAAAAAAAAAAAAATAATAATAATAATAATAGAGAGCCGTCATTTCATTTTACGATATCGCAACGAGCGCAGTTATACTTGCTTTCGGTATGACTCAACCGCGGAAATAAAATGATTTACCAAACGCTTGACTGACTTCCGCGCGAGGAAGACTCTTCTTGAATTCGTCGAAAACCTCGCGACTGAGCTTCGAGCCCCCGGTCAGAACCTTTTGCACCGACTCGAGCTTGTAATTATTTAGCGCCTTCGACTTGGACCACAGAGTTATCGCGCTCGGAGCCAAAAAAAGCCAATTAATCTGTAAAGTATAGGTATATACGAGCGGCTGAAAGTGAATGAAATTTATGCGAGAAGAACGTACTTTATACTTCTCGATGGTCCTGCAGGTTCCCTCGACGTCAAAGTTCGCCTCGATGATCCTGGTTGCACCGGCCAGTATGGACTGCAGCATGCAAAAGGTCCCGCTGATCCAATAAAGGGACGAGTACCAGAGGCAGACCTGCTTCCGCGGAATGAGGGCGAAAGTTTCGAAAATTTTCACGAGAGTCGCGTAAGAGTGCGCGACGCCCTTCGGCAAACCCGTCGTACCGGAGGAGAACAGGATCATGGCGATGCTCCGCGGATCGTTTATCGAGCCGGGCTCGTAGACTCGCACCTCCTCGTTGGTTTGCAGTCTCATCGTGTCTTTCAGGGACTCCACGTCTGGATACTTGCCGATTACGATAATTCGCGCGTCTACCTTCTCTAATCTGGCAGCCTCCTTCAGGACGGTTATCGAGCTCTCGCAAGAAAACATCACCTTCGGCCTGGTCAAGCTCATCAAGTGTCGCGCCGTTTCTGCAATTTTCCCAGACAAATGACTTTAGAGACTTTATGGTGGTAAAGCGTCGCTAGAGCGCCAATCTATTTCTAATTACTTAAGGCGATCTCGTGATGCCACGGATTGAAGGCTGCTCCAACGTAAAAGGCAGCCAAGCACGGAATGTACGCGTCCTCCTGATTATGAGTGCAAACGGCTATTACATCACCGCTGCCGATTCCTTGTTTTTGCATCCACAAAGCACAGCGAATAGAATCTTCCGTCATCTGCTTGTAAGTCGTTTGCTTGTCAGTATCGGCATCGATCTATTTTAAGACGGCAACCATTCTTTAAAAGATCTAAATCACTTGCTCGATGTTCATTAATTAAATATTCAATTGAATTATCGTATTTTAATCCAATTTTCGATACTGACAAATACGAGATATTCACTGTATTATCAAAAAATATTCAAGAAATGCAGTTTCAATTTACCTGAGCCACGTGAGTCGGATTACTTCGCAAAATTTTCAAAATAATCTGTCCAGCCTCGTAACTTTTTATATTCATCTCTTTTCGCACGCCCTTTATAATATTATTTTCAATAGTAAAACCCGGATTGGCCTGGAAAAAAATCAATTGTTTAAACGCACAATCACCAGCACACAATTAAAGAAAAACCCACTTTGTCGTCACTTTTTTTGGAAACCATATTTTTTTTTGCAGTGGATCCTCACCGATTAGAAGCATACGGTTATCTAAAGCAGTAGCAAGAATGAGTACTATCCAACAGTTGAAAAATACTTATATATTCTTAGAGGCGCTTAGATTTACTTCCATTTTTGAAATAACTCCAGTGATTTCCTCTTGATAATAACTAGTGCCGCGACGGAGTGCATATCATTGTGACCAAGCATAAATCACCGACTGCAATGCCTGTTAGAATGACTTTTTTTATCAAGTAAGGATTATTAAGTAAATTATCAAAATCATTCTCCTAATAATAGTACTTGTAATACTATTATATAATCAGAGCTAACGTACTATAATAATAAAAAACCGCTAATTGGCGCTTAGCTTCCTCGAACTCAATTTATTGCTTCATTATACTGTTTTTCGACGCAAAAAAGATATAAATTCATTACAAAACTGATGGCAATAATGAATTCATATTAGATTTCCTATTATTTCATATTTTATATTTGAAAAGTTCATACCTTATATGTATTATTGTGACGTGGTATTCACTCTAAACTTCTAAACAATTAAAACAGAAGATTTTTATTTCAACAGAAAAACTATACAACAAAGCTACGCGTACCTACTGCAATATGCTTTGTCATACGATTTCGCTAAATTGAAGCTCAAGGCTTTTCAAAACATGGACCTCACACGCAGTAGCGGTGGTCAACTTTATCGGAATTTTGAAAATTGTAATTTATTACGATAGTTTATAATGATAGCCTTCTATAATCAGTATGGAGAGAAAAATCAATTTGCGAAAACCAAACTTAAAACCGTTAATACTAAAATAAGCCATTGCTTATCGCGAGTAAAGGCTTTAAAGCCAAAGTTATGAAAATCTTTACATATTATTGCGAAAGCGTTTATTTGAGCGACTGGTAACTAAGTCGAATTTCAGAAAAAATAGTGGTCGATATTATAAAATCTTTCATTACGAATTCAAGATTTACAAGCTAAAGCTGCAGTTGCAGTCGAAGGACAAGGCATTTGTTATTTCAAGCTGATTCTATTAAGTTACTTAAATAGAATGCTCGGAATACATCCTATCCAAGGTGCACCGTTTTTAAAATCTCACACAATTGGAGGAGCGTCGAATCGATACTGATTCTTTTTCTGGAAGTTTCGGGAAAGTCAATGTCAGCTGGGAAAATAAGAATAAAGGCCGTGAATGGTTAGCTTAAAATTATTTTATTTATGTCGCTTAGAAAAACTGTATGGGACCATAAAAAATAACAATGCGCATAATAATTTTGTGAAAACGAGCAACGTTCAATAAGGTGTAATGTTCTTATTATTTGTTTTTTTTTTTTTTTTTTTTTTTTTTTTTTTATTTCGAGATCGCCATTGTCATGACGATCGTACAAGGCGCAACACTTAACAGATCAGCGTAACAAACTAGAACGATTACTTCCTAGCATAAAACAGTCCCTGCCACTTCTGCCTGCCGACTTACTTATTGGCCACTGCCGAGAAAATTGATCTCCGAGGTATTGTTCGGTTTTCGCACCCAAGAACGAGAGGTATACGCAATACTCGAATCCTGATCGCAGTCTGAAAACGAGAGGGAGAGAGAGGGAGAGAAAAATAGCGCAGGACCGTCGGTTAAAACGACTGCACAGATTGCAAGGATTGAACAGATGATATTGCTTTCTCAGCAGTGCACTGAACGGTGCTTTGAAATTAGAATTTACTTACGCATGCAGCATCTCCATTGCGTCTCATATATATGACATATTCATTAATTCGCCTCTAAATAACTCGCAATTATTCATTGATTGTTAATAATTATCACAGAAAGTTCGTAAAACAATGACCGTGGAGATTACACTTACGTGTTTACCTTTGCAATGCATATTATGTTTATTTAGTTTAGTTTTAGGTATTTTTATCTTAAGTCGTATAGGTACGTTGAAGACGGAAATATCTGAAATTCGCAGCTCGAGCTGTCCAGCAAGATGCTAGATACTTTAAAAGTTTTCGTTAAAATTTTTAGACGTAACAGCTTAGATTCTATTATTTACTGCCCCTTTATGGTATTACCTAGTAGCAATTAAAAGTGCGACTGTAGACAGGATATACATATAAAAGCTTAATTATTGCGACGCTCCAAGTTCAACAAATTTTTTTTTAATGATTCTTTTCAAATTAAAGTACCTAATCAGATATTATATGCATAATCACAATAAACATAGTATTACAATCAATGCTAAATTAATAATGCATACTACAGTTTGTTCTTATCGCAAGAGCGTATAAGTTTACTAATCAGTTCTGCACTCTTTAATCTCGTCGAGAGAATTTCTTTTTTACTATACGAATGTTGAAATATATATTAAAATCATTTTTTCGAAATAAAATTTCGACTATACTGAAGGTCACACAGTCTTTTTTCGTGCTGATGAAGTGGACATTTTCTAAGTTCGATGTCGCGCACTGAAAATTAATTTTCATAAAATGAACGTCATTGTACTATTTGAAAGTTGATTGAATCCCTATTATTAAAATCATTAATTGCATTGACTTGATAAATATTTGTTCAGCATTATTCTTATTTAATTCGCTTTTAAAGATCAGAAATTATGTTTTTTACTTTAACTTGTTGAATTCCTAATATTATTAAAATCTTTAACTGCAACGACTTGCTATTTGTTCAGCATCATTATTATTTAACTCATTTTTAAAGATCAAAAATATTCTGTTTTTTTACTTTAACGTGAAATTGAAGAATTTTGGCATTACCAAGCGGTAAAATGTGTGGAGAGGAGAAAAACTGAATGATTTAAAAGAAATTTACATCGAAGGAGATTTGAACTATTCTGGAGAAATAGAAATATTGCAACTGTATCGATAGGCAATGCTCTAAAGCTTTCTTACTCAAAGATCGGTCAAGTATATGGGCTACGATTTACACGTATTAGAATCGTTTTGCATAGTTATTCCTTCCACTATTAGAGAGTTAAAAATCGCTATTTTTAAGAGTAAAAGACAGCTTTTTAATCGTGCATGCAGATATTAAAATCCGAAAGTGTGCTTCTATTATAGAAGAATTCTCGTGTTAAAAGAAATTTCTAGATACGATCCAGTATACAAGTTATGAGTACATAATATATTGTTGTGCTCTCGAAATGTAATACGAAAAATTCTTACAGCTTCATGTTCTTTATCTCTCGTTCTATTGCTTAATATATCGTCATCGCCTTGCAATGCTTTATGATTATCGTGTTTCCGGCAATAATATACCAACAGTGTACAGCCACTTTGAAATTCGAAAGTAAATCGCCGAACGAGCAGACGATTCGAAAATTAAGATCGAGTTCTTTTCATCGAGTTTCTCAGCGCCGCCGATTGCAGTTGTATATTTTGCCTATAACTTTAACGAGATACGTCATCTGAAAGTCGTAAAAATATTTTGAAATATATTATTAGTATAATTGTGTACTTGTAGCGCTTATCAGCCGTACTTCCTTCGGACAACAGTCGAAAATGAAACATGTTCTTTCGACGCATCAGAACGCTGAAATCGTGATCTCTGACTAGATTCTTGCGTGCCTCGCTCGCGGCCGCCTCACCGCGCTCCGCGTCGGCGACCTCGTCGAAATTCGCCGACAGGTATAACGATTATTGTTTAGTTTACGCAGCATTTTAACCTGGATCAAAGCTCGATCGCTCAACAGTTATCAAATGAATGTATTGTAATGAGGTGCGCGCGAACGCCAGCAATCCCCTCTAACCTCGAAAATTTGGCCTCGAAAACAGCCGTCCATTGGAATAGTTGGAACGTGAAGGGGAGATCGCTGCCTAAACGGTATACGGGGCTAAAGCTCGGACTGAGACTCGGGTAAAAAGCTCGGTGATTCCCCTTCGCTCGCTCGGGAAGGGGGGATAAAAACAGTCGTCTCGACAGCTTGGCTCATGCTCGCGAATAAATTTGGAAGGATTTATTTACAGAGCCGACGATAAGAAAAGCTGCCGCGCCGATCGTATAACGAACCGCTGCCGTTTGTCCTTGGGCCGCGTCGGCGACGCTCCGAAAAACGGGAGTAAACAGAGGCGACGCGTCGATCGATCCGCGCGGCGGCTGTAGCCAGGATTAATAAATACACACACAGCGCTTTATGCGGACGGAAACATGATTCCTGCGAATGATGAAAGCTCTCTTGGCGCCTTTTATTGTCGGGTAACGCGCGGCGGCAATAAAAGCGCCCCGGCAATCCGTTAAATCCGAGGACTACTACACTCCGATGCCTGATCTCTGTCGCTCCGGCGGGTGATATGTGAGGACGAGGCCGATCGAGGGAGGGGATGAATAAAGGTGAGCTGGTCGCGGAGAGCGAGCTTTGATTCTCCGCTGCTTCGGGCTCTCCGCCAATGAATCAGCCGTCGATCGGAGGCCCGCCGAGAGTTAAGGCCTGGACGATGCGCGGGTCCGCCTTGCTGCCCTCCTGGAACTCCTCGAGGGTCAGCTTGTCGTCGTGGTTCTTGTCCATCTGATCGAAGATCTTGTCCACCCTCTTCTGCGGCGTGTTCTCGTCCTCCGCCTGCGGAGCTTGACCCTGAAAGGCCGAGAGAGTGACGGTCAACTAACTTATATTTAGCCGGTCTCGAGGCCCGAGGGCAGAGAGAGAGAGAGAGAGAGAGAGACTGTGCAATTACCACCATCTGGTAGATGGCGTCGACGATGTTGTACATCTCGGCCCTCGTGATGAAGCCGTCAGTGTCGACGTCGTAAAGCCGGAAGGCCCCTGGAAAATAAGAGAAGCACAACTTCAGGCCTACTCCCCGTTCCATTTTCGTCGGAGAAATTCACTTACAGTGCAGCTTCTCGTCCAAGTTTCCTCTCGACGTCACGGAGAGCGCCTTAATGAACTCCTCGAACTCTATCGTCCCGTCCTGCAAGCATTTCGCGCACGTCAATATACGGGGAGAGAGGATCCTTTACTATCCCTTCTTTCAATCGATCTAATATCAATTCGAACTCACATTATTCTCGTCGAAGACCCGAAAGACCAGCGAGGCGAATTTCGAGGGATCGCCGTGGGGAAAGAATTGCTTGTAGATCTTGATGAAGCCCTGAAAGAAAGCAAGGACAAAAGTCAGCGCCGACACAACGGCTCCGCATCGATCAGAGCTTACTGACCTGTTCCGTGAGCAGTCCGTCCGGGCAGTCTTTGAGAAAACCCTTGTGCCTGGAGAGCAGAAAGCAAAAAGTTATATTACCCAACCTTCGAACGTTCTGAACAATATGTCTGCAGGCCTAAAGGAGGAGCGATTAGAGAATCCAGGCCCCGAGGGAAATAATGTTTCGAAACATAAAAGATTGCATTCCCGTTTATTGCGGCCTCTATGCCATTGGATACTGTATATACTCTACTCCTTTTTTAGACCCGCCTCTTGCCGATGGCTTGCTGCGCCGAAGTACTCACCATTGCCGGATCTCCTTTTCGGTAACTGAAACAGAACGGTGAAAAGTAAGTAAACTCGCGAATGCGCGTAATGCAGTGCATGCAGTATGTGGGTGAAGGCCGCGGAATGATCATTTTTCAGAATTTAACGCGCAGTTTTTTTTTTCATCGCCTGGAGCGCCGCGCGGCGAGCGAGCGATAAATTTCTGACCAGTTCTTTTCTCTTTCGCTTCTGCGCGCCCTTTTTCTCGTTTTAAGTGTACATTGCTTGCGAACGCGCCTTGTTTTTTTATATGCAACTCAATGTACAACTGATCTTACGCGCAATTAATTATTGAGCGGAAATTTGCTTAAAAAAAGTTCTCTACAATAGCTAAAGAACGATTTCTGCAGCGTCAATGCGGTTCGTATCTGGCAATAAAATTATGTAATTGGCTTTGTTTCCACCCAAATGACAGGCTTGTCGGTGACTGTAGAGAACGAACTGTTCGACTCATTCTTTTTTTTGCTAATTGACTTTTTTCATTGAATTTTTCGCTACTGGAATTGAAAAATTATCTTTGACCAGTTAAATTTTCTTTAATTTTTTTTATTCGACGCGCCAAGACGTTCTATCGAAAATTCTTTTCGCAACGTTACACAACATCGGCAGAAGCGCATCTATTGACTCTCTCCTAAATAACCGAATAATCACATTGGCTGCGAAGCAGCTCCGTTATTTGAGTTTCCGTGGCACTCTAGTCGCTTCGAGAAATTCCGACTGCTCTCGAGAACAACCAGTCCGTATAATAGCGTATAAATGAAATGGCAGAGAGGCTGACTCATAATCAGTCGCATATAATAAGATAGAAGCGGGAGAATATCCGAGTTTTTATTACGGGCTCAGACAATATCACTCGGCCAATCTCCTCCCTTCCATTTCACGGATTAGACGAAAGTCCGCTCCGACGCAGAGATTACCCGCCTAATGGAAATTCCGAGGGACAAGAGAAGCGGAAACTTTCTTTATTGTTGGAGCGATAAGAAAGAAGCAGCTTTGCGCGAGAGTAATGACTTACAGCGGTTGTGTACAAAAGTCGTTGAGCTTCATTTGCTCCGAGCGAGAGAGAGAGAGAGAGAGAGAGAAAGAAAGAGCAAATGTTAATTTTTCAGTTACCCTTTCGAAAACTCGAAATCGAGCACGGGATCAACTTAAACGGCAAAAGGGCAAGCGGGATTTTATGGATTTCAGGTGATAAAAGCTCGGAAAAGACTAAAGTTCTGAATAATGGATGTATATCGACGTTTTTTTAGCTACGACCAGTTTTACTATGCCCGCGCTTATGCACGCCTGCTGAACTACTTAAGTGCCGCTCCGTCTCTTTCAAATTAACTTCTTTGTTTGGCCATTGACCAATAATTATCCCCCGAGCAGTCCGTTTCATTTCTTTCGTTAAAACGAACTAATCTATTTATTAGCTTTTATTACTTCAGGTATTATATGATTCTAATTAGGTCAAGCTTCTCCCGTGGTTTGAGTTTCGCCGCGCTTGCGGGGAAATAATTCCTACCGCAATCGAGTAATTTTTTTCTCTTGTAATTACTTTCAGGCCATAAAAGATAAGGGGGCTTTGGGGGTCCAATTGAATACAAGCCCTAAAACTAAATGTCACACGAGAATTAAAAGCGAGAAATTTGATTGCGCCCTGTATTGAAGAAGGAGAGAGAACTTTTCAAAAAATCGAATGCTCGAGAGGCGATCCTCTCGAGCTTTTGGCCAAATAATGGCGATTTATCCAAGAAAAGAAGACTATAAGGACTTATCGGTGTCTGCGGCTTATAGCGCGACTCGGATTTCATTTCTCTTCAGAAGAGGCAGTTGCCTGTTAAGTATAACGTTTCGAGCTCTCCGACACGTACTTTGTCAGAAGTATTTGTCGCCGCAATTAAAATCAATTCAGTTTATCGCCGCCTTTTTCCACGGAAATTTTCACCCGAACAATAAGGCCGGAAAGCTTTCGACTGACCTGATTCCCTTTCGCTAGATAATCACCAGCTCGAACATTCGAGCAGAGCGAGCACAGAGTCCCGAAAGACTCCAGAGCTGCGTAAAAGTTTCCGCGACGATCGAGGCATAAATTAATTGGCGCAGATCGGCAAGATTTACGGACTAATGACCGCGCGCATTAACGTCGGGTCTTTGCGTGCGTCAAACCCGGCCGTATATTTCTTCGAGGTTGAGTTGTATAAATTCGGGGGATCAGATAAAAGAGGCGGATTTGCATGTCTCGGAGCGAGGAGGGGTGAACATTATGTATATATACGCAAGTTCGACGAGCTTTCTCGGAGGGGTGACGGACGAAAATAAGCTCAATCAATTTGTTCGTTTCAATTCGTGCGTCCCTCTCGTTCCGAACGGCGCGATAAAAAAAGAAAAACCAGGAATTCGCTAATTCCCTCGGAATCGAATCGAGCGGTGATATAACGAAGCACGGAGCCGAAAAATTTAATTAACCGAAAGAAAAGAAAATTCTAGAAGGCAGCTCGACGGGACGGGGTGGAGGGGGGTGGATTATTCGGCTCCTTCGCGACCGAGTCGATATATCCCGGGCGGCGCGCTCTCCTCGCACGGAGGCGAGAAGGATATTTTGACCTACTTCTCTCTCTCTCTCTCTCTCTCTCTCTCTCCGTTCGGCTGCATTGTTCCCTCTCCGCGCGAAAAAAAAAAAAAAAAAAAAGAAGCGCCAAGACGCGCTCTCGAATTTAATCGCGGCGGCGACACGGCATTCGCAATTAAAGCACGGCCCGCCCGCCGCTCGCTCTCTGCGCCATTTCGCTGCGCGTCCCCGCGCGATGTATAAAGGGCCGGACGGCGGCCGTCATTGATCGAATCTTCTTTCGCCATTGCGCCAGATGCTAGCGGATGCTGCGGCGATGCCTGCTGCCTAATATTAGCCGTGTACTCGTAGGCGCTTACGAAAATGAGCTATTGCATCGTGCAATATACTTCTTCTGTCGCTCGCTCGCCGACCGGACGGACTCGCGAGAGCGCGCGAGGCGCGAGGGGGATCGACGATTTTTTCGACGACATATATCGAAAGCGAGTCTACGTAGCTGGAGCAGGCAATAAGGCACAGCCGGAGGGAAGTAATGTTGATGGATAGCGCCAAGTTGTGCAAGCTGTGTTTGCTCTGCCCGACGCAAGAAGTGAAATTCCGGTCTTTTGTGCAGGAGATCGCGGAATCGAGCAACAGTGTCTACTGCTAATTTCTGGCAGTCTCGGGCTAATCGTTTTCCACTAATAACCTCTTTATCGACTCATCATCCGCGCGGATAATTGAGAAAGCGGGACGGCTTGTTGCACTCGTTGAGAGCTTTATGGCCGCTGTTCAAGGCGCGCTTTACAGCGGGTACATGTGTACTGTGCGTGCTGATTTATACGTTGAAAGAGTAACTAACCGCGTCCTTCGACGGACTAAATTATTTAAATTGTAATTTTGAAAATATGGATCGTCTTTTTCGGAATCCAAAAGTCAAATGGGGAAACTTTGATAAAAAGATGCTTTCGAGTTAAATAAACGTATCCTAGTTGTCGCGCGAACTCGGGAGAGTTATTCAATCATTCAGGATACGCGATGAGAAAGCTTTTGCGCGCATTTTCATTCCCTGAGGTAGAAAAAGTTGGAAAAATGATTTAATTATTAAATGCTCGGCGTGCAATCAACTTGAATGGCCTTCCTCTTAAGTTTCTCCGGCCGCTCCAGCGCTTTTCGGTTAGAATTGATGGAATAAGTTTTACTTCGCGGCTTACGTCTCTTTATTTTTCTACTTTGGCTCGTCACATTTTTAAGAAAAGTTTTATACTAATTAATTATTCTTAAGCAATTGAATAAAACTTATGGAATGATGAGTAAATGTCTTATTAAAATAGACCTTGAAAATAACGTTCTATAGTTTATTATAACTGAAATGTAAACATAAGAATAAAATAAAATTTTGTTTTATTTTTTTTAAACTTGCTCAATGCGACATTGTTCGGGATGTAGAAGCAATCAATATATAAAGCATTGTTTATCATGTGATGTATAAACATATGTTCATTTTGTACGCAACGTTTTCTTAAAACAACACGTTTTTTCAGCATTGGAATAAGAAATTTTATTCCTCATTATTTAAAATGACTCGAAAAGCTGCATCTAATCGTCGGAGTAAAGCAATCGAGACGAATTCGAATTAAAAAATTTCAAATGCCTAAAAATCATCGCCCATTGCGAGCTAATGAAACTGCAGAGTAGATTTTCTAGGCACAGTTGCGGAGCATGCAGATCGACACGAGCGGATAAACGGAGACAGGCGAGGGTGTGCAAAATGCTCAACGATTACTCGAGTCGATTAAGGCTTATCAGACTCGACTCGCGTCCGGATAACTAGATTAGTTCGGGCTGCCTATTTTGCTGCTCTGGTACTTTCCTCGTTATCCCGAAGGTATAGGACGAGCTTCCAATTCGAAATATCGGGTTATACGTGCGCGCTTTTATAATTGCGAACGCCCATTGTGACGAGGAAGATTTGCTTCCCCCCCCCCCCCCCCCCCCCCCCC
>UCOL01004012.1:0-16199 GCA_900474335.1 Ormyrus nitidulus
GGCCAAGAATGTCGCTCTTTCTGTCCCCAAATCGGGCTGAAAAGTGCGTACTTTCGGCCAGCGGATGAAGAAAAACTATTTGATTAAGTAATTTTTAAAATTCAAAAAGTACGTAGATAAATTTATAATTATTAGTTGCTCAAATAATTTTAATTTTATACAACTTTTTAATATATGTAATTCTTCACCTTATTTCAGCTTAATTAGATCAAAATTCATCAAACGCTGTAAGTTAGGGCAAACCGAACATTTCGTATAATTTTCAATAATATCTTAGCATCGAGACGTATCTGTCTGGGCTCGTTTCATCGCAAATTATATCTATTATATTCAGCGTCATTTTCCTAATGGTACTTTTTGTAGGTGATTTTGCAAAGGTGTCAAACGTACACAATGAGTACAGTAACATTTATCGCAAGTCTTGATCTCAATCGCTGAAGCTTCGAAGGACTGCGAAGAAAGAAAACGCGCTTTTCACCATCTGAAAAATTGCTAAAATTACTATTTGATTAAACAACATAACTTAGAACAAAATTTTGAATATCCTACTGATCTAAAAGTCTCTATCGAAAGATTTATGTATCCTCCGGTCGGTTATGTATCCTGTCGGTTGAATTGGCCTGTGTGCCCTCATCATTATAAAAAGCAGCAACTTGTTCGTCGTGCCGTCTTGAACTGATTTTTGGAAGCTTGCAAAGTAAGCCGCGTTTCCTACAGCATCGCTCTTGATAACATTTTCAATAATAAAATCACGGAAAAACTGCATAGGTATAGGAACAGAATTGTTCTTACCTCGATTAAAAGGAATTCCGGAGCCCACTGGCAAGTGAAGAATTGGAATAGATTTAAGACTAATATCGCTGCGTATTTGAATTTCTCTTCGTCGTTTTAGGATCGAAATTAGATTTTAATCGTTTTACAATAAGTATTGGTAAAAGGATGAGGATGACAGAAAGGTACTAATTCCGATAAAAAATTACTTTTTGCACTTCTTCCCTGAATTTTTAAATAACAAATAATAATTTTTCGATATCCCCACCAGCTCTTAATTATACCGTTTACCTCAAGGAGTTTTATCCCTGTAAGAGACATGTTGTAAATAGTGGTGAAAACAATGATGAAGAAAACATAACGCGTGAAATGTTCCAGCTCCTCGCAAAATCTAAATTCAAAACACTTCTTTTTACCAAAGATAAATATATACCGAAGGAAAAATTCATGAGATACTTACTCCATTATCTTCCGATGGAACTTGACGCAGACCAGTACTTTCTTGTAAACGACTTGATAATTGTGCCTCGTCCATCTGGTTTTCTGCTTCGATGATGTCTTCCTCCTGATGGCTCTCGATTTGTTTAAGGGACAATAACCTGCTCTGCATCGATCTCAAAAAGCCGCAGGCCATCATTATAAAGTACAGGCCGCACGTCTCGATTCCCGCTATCGTAATCGGTATCGTGTACGTAACAACTGCTTGCAGTAGCAGGACTATCGTGAACGTCGGTTCGTCGTAAACTTCCACGTAAAATCTAAATTTTTTATTTCAGCTGTTTTATTGTGTTTCTGTTTCCTAAATATTTAGATTAAGAGGAGACGGACTCGAGGTCCGTTTCATCTCGACACTCGTGCAGTGTTAAGTGCAGCGAAGGGACCGGAGACACTATTATATATAGATTTAACATTAACACACAAACTAGAGGGAACAATTATAAAGTTAGAGGAAAGTTTAACAGAGGAGGTAGAGGAAAGGTTCATTTTGGAATTAGGGTTGTTGAAAGAAACACTAAAAAAAGCATGCCCAATAAAAACAAAATTGCAGACGGAGTAGAAGCTTACATGACAGGTACGGGGAAAAATCATTTTAAATTTATATCTACATAAATTACTTTTATCGCCAAATCGGGCGCTATAATCACATCGTCAGAGAAGGCATATTAGTACTTAGAGATTTTAAAAGGTCAGAGGAAGTGATTATTAGCGGTACGAATAAAAGTGAAGCAGCAATAATTAATAAGTATAAGAGGTATAAGATAGTAGAGAAAATCTACTTCTTAATTGTTTCAAATAGTTATAAAGGCGACACAATTAGATTGACAAACGTAATAACAGATGAATACACAATTGATAATCTCATTTATTTTAGATGCTTTGCAGATGTAGGTTTAGCGATATATTTAGATGACCAGACGTTAATAATTTTTTATAAAAACACAGATAGGATATACAACAAGAAAGTATGTTAAACCAAACCGATTAATAACATTAAATTAGGAAGAGAAAATGAAAGCCTTGCCAGTGAAAATACAAAATACAAAATATACTCCTGCGTAGCTAAATTAGTTTCATTAGTCCAGTTTTTACAACAATCAGACGGAATTAAATACACTTAGAGAACCGCAAATCGAATGAAATTAACAATAGAGAAAAATTAGAAACATATATACCTTTCTGAGATTAGGAGGGAGAGATTAGCAAAACCCGTCCCAAAAAGTAGAAAATCTTGAACAATAAGTGATTTAGACTTATAGGATACATGAAAATGCACTAAATAAAAAAATATATTGTAGTGAGCCAACACTTCATAATTTCACGCACCAACGCGATCGTCGTTCAAGAGCTTTCTTCTTAATTTGAGGCAATTAACCTCGTTTCTCTATGATCCAATATTATTAATTAACAATAAATAGTATGCTTTCTTCCTGTCGGGACCATCAACGGGACTTGATCCATCGTCTTCCGTCTTTCCTCGCCAAGATCAAGTGAAGAAGAATATTCTTCATAGTATAGTGTCTTTAAGGCAGAAGTTCCAGAAAGGATTGAGCCCAGCTCACCGCCAATTAACAATCGACAGATAAGTTGTAAATTCTAAGATTTCACGAGTTCGCATATTACTCGCGCTAATTGTTGTTTTGATTTAATACACCGAGAGAAACGTTCTACTAAAAATTTCTATACTTTTTCGTAATACGGAGACAACTTGCATTAGCCTAAAAAGTTACTATACTACATACCTATATAAAATTCATAGAAGTAAATCAATTTTTACTACAATCATATTCTCAGTGTATTAAATGATGATAATGATAATATTATTAGCTCAAAAAACGCACAATTTATTAAGTGCATTTTCACATCTGCAATCAAGGTCTTTTATAATATATTCTATGATTATTTCCTGCACAAAAAGTAAGTAATTTCCTGCAGAGATAAAGATTCCAAATAACAAAATCAATATCGTTATAAGGTATATTAGAACACAATTTAGATGATATCGACGGTGCCGACGGAGACTATCGCGCTCAGAAATGTCACGAAACCTATCCCCCATCAGCATTCGCCACGAAAAGAATCCCATCTACAAAAGTGCTATGAAAACTATCCCGCATCAATGCTCGCCACGAAAAGAATCTACCTTCAAAAACTCCACGAAAACTATCCCTCTTAAAAAAGTGTTCGCGAAAAATATCCCGTATCGATACTCGCAACGAAAAAAATCTTAGCTACAAAAACGCTAAGAAAACTATCTTTCTTTAGCATTCACCACGAAAAGAATCCCATCTACAAAAGTACTACGAAAAGTATTCACGCTTTTCGTAGTACTTTTGTAGATGGGTCTTTTCGTGGTGAATGCTAAAGAAGATAGTTTTTGTAGCATTTTTGTAGAAAGAAGATCCTTTTCGTGGCGTATTTTTTTTTTAGATGAGATTCTTTTCGTTGCGAATATCGATGTGGGATACTTTTCGCGAACACTTTTTTAAGAGGGATAGTTTTCGTGGCATTTTTAAAGGTGAGATTCTTTTCGTGACGAATGCTGATGGAGGATAGTTTTAGTGGCTTTTTCTATGGTGAGATTCTTTTCTTGGTCATTATTCATGTGGGATAGTTTTCTTCCGCCCCGGCGATATGAAGTTGAAAGAGACTCTAGAAAGAAATGGTAAATAATAATGAACTGATAAAAGAGAAAAAAAACACTAATAAAGTAGACCAATAGTAGTTAGACTAATAGTAGTTAGACCATGCCTCCCTAGGATACCTTAAACGAAAATCCGAAAGGCTTAATAAAATTTGACAAATCAATATTAGAGTATAAATGTTAGAAATGTGCATTATGGCAAAGATAGAGAAATATATTACCTTTCTCAGAAATTAGAACTAAGGCAACAAGATCTTTAGAAATAATACATACTGACACAATCGGCTCTGATGTAGAACTAGACTCATCCCCTGGTTGTAATAAATTCATATAATAGTTATGTCTGTAGATGACACAAGATTCGCAAAGGTGTACTCTGTAAAATATAAAAATGAAGTAGGATATTTTTTAGAAAAATTTTTAATAACTGTCAGAAGTTTATTAGGACTAAATAAAAAAGAATGTGCTATATTAGAGCAAATAATGGAACTGAAATTTAATGCAGTAGTAGAAACACTAATAAAGATTAGATCTTTGATATTTGCGGTGGTCTACCGAAGAGCATGTGGATCCTGGCATTAGAAGCGCAATCCATATATAATAGAACTCCAACTAAGTAGTTAAACTCCTGACGCACAATTAAAAAAATTAATTTCAAAAAGCAAAAATCACTTACGTAGAATTAGAAGATTCCAATTCACAGCATATGCCAAGAATCCGATAAATGAAACCGAAGTCTATGAAAGAGCTATTAAAGCTGTGAATATTCGATTACGCCAGCACTCTCGCCACATCGACCGCGTTCGAAAATTTTACAAAGTATAATATAACAATTAAATAAAGATTCTTTTTAGAAGTGATTGCCCCCGTGCATTTAGATTGTTTACAACCAGTCCCAGGCCTTTACTCCAACAGATTAACAAAGTGAATGGAATGTAGTTATCAAAATTGAAAGATGATTCTTTATAAAAAAGTATAAATAAAATTGTATATTTTTGTTTTATCTATTGCGAAGCTGAAATTCAGTAAAATAATTAAAAAATGGATAACGTTAAAAAATACATAAAAAGTTTTTAAAATAGTACTTCGAAAACACAATGCGAATTGCCTACATTATATTTTTAAGTTTTTAGAACACGTGGTTGACAAAATTAGCAAGAAAATTAGCATACAAAATACGTAACATCTAAAACTCAACAAAAGCTTTCCTATTTCACAAAAAAATTAAATCCCTCCTTAAGTTTCTTACCTAAATGGCAATCTTTTTCTCTCAGTCCCATTAACAGTCGCCGGCGGAAGTCTGACAAAGTGAGCCGTCGCAATGAACAACGTAACCACCGCAAGCGAATTCATCAACATGAATAACCGAAAGTAGTGGGCTTTCCTCTCAAAACTCCTAACCACCCTGCCCTCCTCTTCTGTCAGAAGGGACCAGAGTTCCCTGCATTTCTGCATGAGCTTAATGAGCTTGTGACGGTTGAGGAAGATCGTAAGATAACGAAAGCAAACTGACTCCACTACCAGCATCTCGCATATATAATCCACCTCGAAACCCTTATAATAATAGATATTCTACTGTTAGAAAGTTTTTTTTTATAACGGGAATGCATTGGTTACCTTTCGGGCTGCCATTCTTACCCCGTACCCAGAAAACATCGTGTTGTAGATAATGTTTATGACATGGAAATAAACAGCTAGAAGCTGCGTACCTATAAAATTCAAATCTCGATCCTCAAACGGAATCAATGCCGTTAATTTCATGTAGAATAGATGCGACTCTGATATCTTCTCGAAGGTAAAATCTTGGGTCATAATCTTTTGTTGGCTAGAAAACTCGAATAAAAACTCAGCAATTACTATGTTTCTCTGTACGATTCTCGAGACTTACTGTTTAACGAGAGTCTGCTTTAGGCGCCGGTAAGAAACAGTCGCCGACGCTTCTTAAAGATTTATCGGCAGTTGCATGTTTTATCCCGCGGCGAAATAATAATTGATGCCGCGAAACTCGCTGTCGGACGTCCACGTAAGTCTAGAGAGTTTTTTCGCGAGAGAAAAGGCTTGCGATGTTTTTCAGGCGAGTTAAAAATACGGTCTTTTTCTCGATGTGCCGCTTAAAGACTCTTCAATTGTTAATCGACACCCTTCCACGACTTTTGCGACATCAGGCAAGTCGGGTTGACGACCGCTGGTAGTTGAGTCTTAACTCTCGAATGGTTCGGTTGGTGATGGAGAAGCTAGAAGTTCTGAAATAAGATTTGAGATTTTAACATTTGGTCTTATTAAAAATAATTTTAAAACATTTTGTTGAATTAACCCATCTGCGCAATTGATATCGTATATGTAGGAAATACATGTATATTATAACGAGTTAACTCAGCAGCAGAATTCATTTGTGAAATCATTAAGCACTACAGATAATCTCATTTAAAAAACTGAAAAGTGCACAATTTCGAGAACGATGAAGAATCTATTAGATAAATTGTGGATGTATATTATAGATCAATTTCAAAATTAAACAAAAATAAAAGTATATTGTTCTATTAGAAAAATCAAAGCTGTTTAATATGTAAAGATGATTGACAGCAGTATTATACTTTGTAAAATGTAAGTATTTAGAATTTCAAACACTAACATACGTCATAATGATTGACAAAATAATTATGTAAGCCGTTTGAAGAATCGGATTGTGGTGATCTAGTGAAAAAGAAGACAAATTTTTCGCACATTCAGTTTATTATAATTCCAAGAGTATCATCATGTTCGTAGTCAACGGAAAAAATACATTGCCTACGCATTTGATTGATATTTATAGAGAAAGTTTCAATCTAGTCGATTTGATTTCTTCTGGCACTCGGAACGTTTTTACTTCGTTTCAGTGGTTATAAAAATGTTCTAAAGCCTTTTAACATTAAATCTCTTATCAAAAAGTACATTAGCCGTAGATTTCCAAAACTCCGTCTCTTGATCAAACTGCTCTAATAAATGCAGTCGCATATAGTTACTGTCCTTAAAATAAACTATGGTATTTATAAGATAAAATTAAGCAATGTTTTTACAGTAAACAAAGTAAAGCATATACACTATTTTTAAGCGATATTTATAAATAAAATTGTCTTATATAAAAAATTGTATAGTTCCGCTCTAAAATAAACTTATAAAAAAGAAATACACACAATCATACAGCATTCTTCAGATCAACGTTTGTGGGTTCATTGTGTCGTACGTCATTCTATAATACTGAAATACGTGTACAAAATCTCTTAACCTCCCGACTGTTCTAAGACACACTACAGATTTAAGAATTTTCATAGTTGATTTCTACGCGCTCTATCGTTACATTTACATAACATTTATAATTACTCGTAGTAAGTATTTTTGCTTGTTTTTTTTTTTTTTTTTTTTTTCGATGAGAATATGCTTTTATCGGACTTCTATTATTTTAGAAATTCTAGTCGTTCTTATCGTCATCAAAAAAGTCCTTTCTCTCAGTATTTCACAATTGTACAGTGGATTATTTGATACAACATTTTGATAAAAATGCAATTTTTTGACAACTAATTTCGATATACCCACATATTGCTATGTAATTCAACTTTTCATTATTTGAATCAATTTCGTTATAAATACGAATACACCTTTAGTCTACTATTACAAAGGTAAAAGAAACTCGGTAATAAAAATATTCTTAAGAAATGCAAGTTCGTAGACTATGAAATGCAAGGTACCAAACTTTGGTTCCTCAAAGTGAAGTAGGGTAGCTATACCAATCAATGGCCAGACCTATAAATGACATTCTATTTGAAATTTGGAAGATTATATTTAAATATTATAAATGAATCGCCAAAATTTCAAATAGTTTTTCAAAAAAGTTATAGTTCATTGTAGTAGTTTTTTGAGGGTACGAAATGACATTTTCAGATGCCTTTTGATTTCTTAAGATTTTGATTACCGTTTTGAAAGAATGATCATTCACCGGTGTCAGTCAAAGACAAAACCAGCAACCCCACAATCTCAATCAGATTATTTACGAAGAAACACGCTTCATCCACATTCTAACACTGTGAAAATCTCTGGGAAACGCGATTGTAAAATCAGTCTTGGCGAGAACAGTCGCATATCAGACGCAATCGTCTGCGGTGGCGCACTTATCACACGCGACCCAACGCGTAGTCCGCATAGTCCCAGCCCGGTTAGGCACAATGATTTTCGAGCGCTTGACATGAGAGCAAATAGTCCGATGCCCGACGCTCGTCGACGTTCGCTACGAGATCATCCCGGCCTGCTGCGTCGGCAGACGGGAGCAACATTCGTGCTAGACCCAGTATTGGTTTCTTCTCAGCAGAGGATTCGCGCGCTGTTGCGAGTTTTGGGAGTGACATGGCAGGTCCGTTGTCTCGAAGCTGCTCCACTCGTCCGCGTCGGCCACGCCGTAGGGATAGCGCGCCGAGACGTCCACCTCTGAGCCAGTCATGTTGTCCATTGGACTTAGCGGGATTACCTACGATTTAGAAGCGACAAGTTGTTAATTTGTTTGAAAAATTAGTAAAATTATGTAAGTTAGAATCTTTAATAAATTACTTCATGAATTGAAAGCATTAAACAATAATAAGCACAATTTCAAAGAAAAAGGTGTTTATACGTAAGAGAGAGATTGATTGTATTAGCGTATACAAAATAAAATAGTATAAAATATATCAAATGCAGAAAGATATACTGATAACATGATTGTTATATTAATTACAATGATTTACTACATTATGATATACCGTCAATATATAAAATACACGTTGCGATCTTTAATAATCCAAGTTATCAAATGGGTGATATAAATAAATCAATGATACAACTACTGAATTTGAATTTTTGTTATAGTGTAATAAGTAAGTTAGATTCAAGTTTAATGCCAAACCATGTAAAGGTAGAAACGCTACCTCAATGGATTTTTATGGGTATTTATGTATATCATGATGTATTTGTGTAGAGTTTTTACTGGTAAAAACATTATTTTTTTTTAAATTGGTAACTTCTATAAAGACTTACTAGTAAGATAAAATCGTTTAAAACTGTAAAATTATTTTATAACAATAAAATAATTTTAAAATTTTGAACGTTATTATTAATTCTGTTTTTCCTCAGAAGCACTGACCTTGCATTGTGGTAACGTCGAGGTAAGAGATGGCATCATAGGCGGCAAGGGAGTACTGGAGGCCAGACTATTATTGTGCTGATCGTTAGTATACCTCTTCAGATGTGGCGTAGCAGGCAACAAATGATCAGGCGGTCTGGGCAGCGGCATAACAGACGGCGTAGACGGTTCAACTTTATCCTGGTCTTCTTCCTCTTCCTCATCTTCATCCTTAAATCTCGTTTGCCTACACCTGATCGTGAATATGACGCAGATACCGAGGAACAAGACGCCAAGCAACATGCCTAATAAGAGCGTGTAATCGTTGCTCATGTTGGGAGCAATCGCCATTTCACCCTCGTGACCGACGGGATCCATTGGCCCATCCAGCGAGTTGTTGTAGTAGTCACTGGTGAGTTTCACCCGGAAGTCAAAGACGCCCTGCGCCGGTTGGAAACGCGGCGCGCTCTGCGGTACCGCCAGGATGAACTCAAAGTTGTCTTGCACGCCGTGGATGTCGTTTGTAGGTACGTGTTTGCAGACCAGGTAGATCAGACCTGACAGAATTTGCGAGTGAGTGAACTTGCTGATTTCTTTCTCTTGCAGATTCCGTTTCTCGCCGGATGACATCGTTCGGTTCATGATCCGCATTACTTTGGCATACTTGGGCTTGCGAAGCACCTTGTAAGCAGGCTCACTACCCGCTAATTTAGCTAATGGAGTTGCGTCGAAGTAAGCTATAGACAACTTCGTTTTGTCACCTGCGTACACCCCCAGGTTTGAATTGCTGATCATTAAGGGAACGACGCGGATCGGTACTCGTATATTTCTTACTTCAAAATCGCTCACGTGAGCTGAAAGTATCAAGCTGTCATTGCTAACCGTCATGTCCTGCTGGACATACACGACGCTCTTGGACAGAAGGTCTATGTGTTTGAAGCTCAACATCTGCTCTCTGGCGTGAATTACTCCATACCTCGGAGGTCTGGTGACTTCATAGCTCACCAGGTCCTGTCGAACGTTCGTGTCTAATTTGAGGCTGTCGGTATCGATGGTTGTAGAAGTTAGGCCTTGTTGGATATCCACTGGTTTCACAATGGTAACGTTAAGTTTGATCGGGTGCACATTTATGTTGAAGATCTGGTAGTCGGGATTGAAACGACCGTCCGACACTCGGAAGTAGAAGCTGGACAAGAGCAGTGGCCCTTTATGCTCGTAGACAAGCCGCGAAGAATCGATATCTTTCTGCGTAAACTTTTGAGTTTGATGTATATCTGCGGTTGCATGCTGGTTAGTAGAAAGTAGCAGCAGTCTGCCTTAATTCGGCGCATTTATGATTTCGTAGATGATGCCTTCAGGTCCAGTGTCCGGATCTGTCGTTAGCAGATTATCCCTGGTGATGGTCTGCGTCTGATTCTGCACGACATCAATAGGATTGACTATCTCTAGCTTGAATGGCTCGTCATTAATCGGTACGATATCCACCGGAACGGAAATATTGCAAAGAATAACATGTCCGGGGGAGAAGTATGCAGTGAAATCAATCTGGTCCTTGAGGGTATCGGAATGGTCGTGAAAGTAAGCGATTTTGCCGCTTTCGGCTTCATTCTGGGAATACGTCGTAAGGTTCAGATCGGGCAGCAGCATCACGTGACCATGGTCCGGCTGCTTGATAAGGCGGATGGACACATCGGGGTTGACAATAGCTGCTTTCGTGCGTAGAAAGCTGACGATACCCGTGATGTTGACGGTAAATGGCGCAAAACCACCCTCGTCTACGCGAACTTGACTCGCGCTGACGTATCGGTGAAGACCGCCGCTTGACACGGATATGTCTATCTTGAATACCTAGAATCATTAATTGATTAGCTTTGATACTGAAAAAGTAGTCCTATACTTGATTTAAAAAGTGTTAGATGCACATTTTAACTATTAAATTTTCAAGTGTCTATTTAAAGCTGTAGGTACTTTTAGTTACATAAATGAATTGTAGAAAAAACAACAATAATTTCTACTTTCACCACTATACTCAAAATATAATTCAAAATTGTAATATAATCACTGAAGAAACTTATAGGGATTAATTTTTACCTGACTTTTAACAGGAGTAGCGAAGTGAGTCTCGATATCGAAAACGAAGCTATCACTTGCAGATAAGTTGTTGAATTGCTTATTGTGTTCATATGAAACTTTACTGTCGTTTACATCCTTCTGAGTGAATCGATCCACTTCTACCCAAGAACCCTCACTCGTTTCCATTATTAGTTTTCCCATACTCGGATTATTGCGTACAATATATTTAATATCTCTAGCAGTATCTGTACAAGTGGAAAGAAGCAGCTCGCTGCTGATCGACTTCCTTGCTAGTGGGAAAACATTTAGAATTTTATTGTGTTCGATTGTGATTCGAACCGGCTTTGTATTGACGTAAATGTGATGAGTTTCCGTTGTATGCAAGCCGTCGTTTACCATAAATTTAAATTCTGCTTCACTTCCATCTAAAAAAGTTGTTACCACATTGGAATTAATATCTTTGATAAATGGTGGAGAATTAATATTAACTACTTATTTGTATGCGTGAAGAGAATCTTTAAATCATTGATCATCTCCTGCGAGAAATTGTGTATTTCAATTCCAGGTGAATCGACCAAAGAGAAGTACCCATTAATCACATCTTTAACATTAAAAATAAGCTCGTTTGGCAGTGTATCATTATCTACAGCAGCCAAGGTCTGATTAGTAATATGCATGTATCCGCCTTGCCAGATGCTAAATCTAAACTTGTTCACAACGATGGGCAGTTCATCATTGATGGGCTCGACGTTGACCCAGACGTCGAACGGCTCGCTGCCCTTCTCCCCAGCTATGACCACCATCCTAAAGCGGTCTAAAAGTGCTTCATCCCCGTTGTGCTTGTAAACAATCTCTCTGGCAGCAAGCTGCTTATGAGAAAACTTTCGCGAGGGATTGTTTCTCGCGTCCAAAATATTCCCGTGCCTGGGTTTCTCGATAATTCTGTAGTCAGTGAACTTGCCCGCGAAGAAGGCCGTTTCAGCGTACAGATCTGCTTCATGTAGAGTTACACTCTTACCTTCAAGAACTGTTAGATTTCGAGCAGCGACGTAGAGCTTGTCGGGTACGATGACAATGTTGATGGTTAGATTGCGTAGCCAGGTGATGCTGTTCGTGACATCGACGATAAATCTATCGTGTGTTTGGTTCGGAGTCGATTGTACATAGTAAACCCTCTGGTCGTTTATTAGATTCTGCTCAAAGTGTTTCACTAGATGAGCGCCAAAATCGTCGTCCTTCTCATCCAAATTTTCCTCTTCTGTCTGTACTTCCAGATATCCATGCTTGGGCCATTCCTTCACAAAATACGTAATTCTGCTTGCTGGAATATCTGGATAACCGATTTCCAGACTCTTTCGATTAAGAATTACACTGGTGGCTTCTTCCACATATACTGTATTGTTATTATGAACTATTAGCGGTTCCCAATAAATTTCCGAAAATACCTTGATCAAAAAGATGCCTGCATCCTCAGCGCCTCTGACGTTCACCTTCAGCTTGAACTGATCCTTCTTTATGGATAGCCCTATGTGCTTGTACGTTATCATCTTACGAATTAGATCTTCTTTACTGAAGGACGACGTCTCTCGTCCGTGTTTTAGTAGAGCACCATACTTTGGCCTGTCTAAAATGTTAAAATTTACGTCAGAATTGTTGGCGTATACATTTGTCTCCACATCGATATCCTTTGAAGTCAAGAACACAGAGCGGTTTGACTGCACTACAGCTCCGTCTCGAAGCAGCAGCTTGACGTAGGCCTGACCTGCCTGTATCTCGAGGTCGCCGTTAGTGTAGAGTTCACCATCGCTTACTGTGAAATCTATGCGTTCGTACGTGTTATTACCACGATGCTTGTACACGATCTTTTCGTCGTCGATGTCTTGTTGTGAAAACCGATTGATTTGATGCACTGGCTCGTCGACTCGGTAAAGGAAGCCATTGCTTATTTGCTTAACAGTGTAGACTAAATCTTTAGGCAAAGTATCTAAATCTTCATCAGCGTACAGTAAATCAGCTCGCGTGATTAGTTTGCCTGAACGCGAAACCACGTGAAAAATTCGGCGGTTTATTCTCTGTGGCGGATTGTCGTTTCTCAGTTCAATTTCTACAAAGAATCTACCCATGTACATGAAGTCTGCGTCATCCGCGGACACGGACAGGAACTCAAAAGAATCCCTTGCCGTTTCTGAGTCATCGTGTACATAGAATACAATTTGACTTGCAAGCTCTTCTGAAGTAAAGTAAGTTGTGTTCATGCGAACGGGCAAAGAATTGTTATAAATATTTAGGCAGCCGTGTTGAGGTCTCTCCGTGAGGTTGAAGCTCAGCAACGTTACTCCAAAGTCCTGAAAATTGGACCGGGACGTTCTAAGCGGCACTTTGTGGCCCTCCAACACGAGGATCCTCTCAACAGTCTCGGGAAGATTGGCATTTTTAGTGGGTAAGTAATAGAAGCTCAATGACGTCGTTACATCGGAACACTGAGGGGCAGTGACTTTGAACTCGATGGTGTCTTCAATCGGAGAGAAAGCTCGCCGGAAGTGCCTGTAGCGGAGTCGGTTTGAATCGATATCCATCTGACTGAATGTCTGGCCGATTCTCAGTCTTTCAAAGTCCAGGTATACGTAGCCGTATTTAGGACCTTCTAGTAGGCTATAGATGATCATTGATGGATCTGTGATGAGTGGATTTGTTTGGAATTTAATTCTACGTGAGTCGATGATGACTTCTGGACTGTTGGTAAAATTAACGCTGCTACGGTGGATCTCCAGAAGCTCGAGGATAATGAAAGTTATGTTAAAGTCATAAGTTATTGGCGAGTGAACCTCTCGCACACCTGCTTGGAATTTGAAGCTGTCTTCGCGTGGACTTCCAACATTATGAAGGTACCTAAAGGAGATAATAAAATGTAAGGTAAATATTTAAAAACACTGGCAAATTAAGGGTAAGAACTAACCTGACAGATTGTCTATCAAGATCACGACTAGTAAAATAATCCGTGTTTATCCACTGCTGGTTTACGTCCCGTTGGCGCTGAACGATGCCGTACTGAGGTGGTTTCATAATGTTGTATCGGATTTCAATCCTGGAATCTTCGGCATTCGTGCTGAAGGACAGATTGGCCGGCGTTATATAGGAGAACGAACGGTGAACCACCACCAGACCAGTGTTGTGCTTCAACTTGATACTCAAAGGGTAGGTATTGATACGCAAATACTGAGGCGGACTACTAGACTCTCCATCGCCGACTCTGAGACCAAGGACAGCTTTGGGCTTATCTGAAATTACAAAGGGCTTTGCTTTATAACAATAATTAACTATTTCATTTATTTCTATATTATGGAATAAATACTATAGAAATAAATTTAAATAACAATAATTAATTCTTTCATTTATTCCTGTATTATGGAATAAATACTATATGAATAAATTTAAATAAAAAGTCTTTATGAAAGTACTATTGAATATAAATTGTTTCATCAATAAATTCTTCCAAAAATAAACTGTAATATACAATTCAGTTTACTCTTGGTTATCGCCCGCTCTATTTCCTCAATCAGAAGTAAACGATGGCGTTCATCTAGATTTGCCTCCGATCGAGAAAAAGCCTCATCTTCGCTGGTACTTACTCTTGCCGCTGTGTACGTAATCGATCGAGCCGCGGGCGAGCTCCGCCTGCGTGAATGTGTGTACAAGCTGTCCGCCGCGCTCGACGTGGCCGACGTCACTGTCGTTGCCCAGCACCGAGTAGACCAGCGATTCGCTCGGCGTGTCTGCGTCCACGGCCCAGACCAATTCGTGGGTTAGCGTCTTCCGGGTGCCCTGAAAATAGAGGGATTCTTCAGACTTCGGATGAGAGTGCGGTTTTTTGGTACGTACTCGATTAAATTTAAACTGCAGAGAATAGCCTAATTTTTAGTAAAAATCGCTAGTTTTCAGGAGAGGCGGAATGATTTTAATTGGGGATTGACGAATTTTCATTGAATGGATGGTTTGCTAGATAAACATTTTTTAGTTTAGACTCTGAGTACTCGTTTTCATCTTGAAAAATAAAAGAAATTTTCAGCTTTACAGTATAAAGTTAAAATTAAAAATAATTTTATTGAGTAAATAGCAATGTAAGAGGAAAAGAGTTGTAAATGAGTTTTATACATTTTTATTAGATATTTAAACTAATATTATCTTTTCAACTCAATTCTAATGTAATCATCTTTTTGCGATATTTAATTTTCAAATTCTAAAGGTTGTTCTTTTCATTTATTTGAAAAAGCCTACGATTTTTTGCACTATATATTACTTAAATTTTTCATCAGCAAACAAATTTTCTTAATTAAACCACAACTCGAACAAACTTTACCTTCCCTTCATTTCTTGTTTTCTATCCTGAATCCCTTTCCACAATGAATTATCTAAAATTCGCAGCAAAACCAGTAATACCACCTGCTATGAGTCCCTTAATCACTCATCAATATTACAGCAGCCGGGAAAGAGCCCTGCTTTCATCAGTATTTGAGTAAAGCCCTTCAGCGCATTTGATTTCCGATCCTCGCGCTGCAGCCTCGCTGATTAATTGCTCTTTCAGGGCGCAACAATGCCGCCTAAGCGTCCGAGCAC
The DNA here is from genome assembly GCA_900474335.1 of Ormyrus nitidulus. Classification (NCBI taxonomy): domain Eukaryota; kingdom Metazoa; phylum Arthropoda; class Insecta; order Hymenoptera; family Ormyridae; genus Ormyrus; species Ormyrus nitidulus. Next base: position 15,726 of record UCOL01004012.1, read on the forward strand.
GAAAAAGTTTGCCCGGCACTTTTTGCTGAGCCACCGGTTGGCAAGTCGAGTTTAGAAGTTGCATCGAGCGGGTTTTTAAAGGTTCTTTGATAAGCGATGAATTAAAGGTATGTTTATTGATTGGAGCCTTATTTGACGGGTAATTTTTCAAAGTATAACTTTGGGGGTGTTTAAACTTCATTTGAAGCTTTACTTTTGGAATGAAGCTTATCTACCTATTGTTAGTATTGTTGTTTATTCCGAGTATTGAGAGTAGTTTTATTTACTCAACAAAGTAGTAAGCTGCATTAAATATTATATTTTTCGTGAAATTTACATAAATTTTTGCTGAAATTGACCAATAAATCGAATTAAATAAGTATCGCTAACAAAAAATAACTTCAGTAAATAATATACTTTTGAATGCACACGGAGAAAAAAGTTCCAGAATATTTACAAATATTTCCGGAAAATTTACTAGAAAGTATAGTAATG
>UCOL01004013.1:0-16251 GCA_900474335.1 Ormyrus nitidulus
ATATCTATTGTATATACTTATACTTTGTTACTTTTTGCCTTTTGGTAAATAAATTTTATCTATCTATCTATCTATCTTTTCTCCCAACGAGCCGAGCTAAAAACGGCTCGGCACGCTCATAATATACACGTATCGACGGTACACAGTTTTTAAAAGCTTCCGTTATCGCGCCCTTCCATTGCTCAATAGCCGCGAGCCGAGCTTCCTGGGCGCCGCGCGCGGAGCTGCGATCGGAAACGGGTGCAGATCTCTCGCGCAATTTTCTAAATTCGGAAACTGACCTGAACCGGCTGCATCTGCGATCGACGACGTGGGCGGGAGAGAGACTACTGCCACTAGATGGACTACCGCAATCATGTACACTTGTGCGCAATCTCGCTGAATTGCGCGCGGCCCCGCGAGTCTGGCCTGGGGCTTTCGGACGGTCGCGAGGCTCGGTGTATTTCAGCCCGGTAAATAATGAGAGCGGCGCTGCCTTTATGCCAAGGAGAGGTTCGAGTCACGCAATGCACTATCGTCAAATGCGGAGGAGGCGATAGTCTTGGAATTTTAAAAGACGTCACGTCGACGGCTTTTTCAAAAATGGATCGTTATAAGCTCGTAAAAAAGATTGTTAATAATTCTTTGTTCATTTGGCGTTGGAAGAACTCGTAAGCAATCTTAAAGTTGGTAAAGAAATATTTGTCAGCCAATTTTACAGACAAACTTCGAAGAAACTGCACCGCGAGTCTGTATAGTGCAGTGAAAAGAGAGAAATGAAACTGAAAACAAAAAAAAAAAACAAAAAAAAATTCAGCGGCACGGAACGAATTCGAAAATGCGTCATGAATATTAAAGCGGCAGACCGATTTACCAATTGCTAATTTGGGTTTGTCCTCGCGAGCGACGTTTTTGTACTTGTCGCGCATTCGAGAAATTGTCTTGGTACACTGACCCACCGTCCAGCGGGATAGAAATAACTTGGCACATGAAACTTAGACTCTCGTTGCGCGGAAACATCCGAATTCCATCTCGCCGCCCGACTCGACCGGATAACATAAACAGAGTCGTTAACGGAATTGCATTACGCCTGTTAGCCGCGGTTTTTTGTAAAACAATAGTCGCGCCGCTTCCAAAAGCGTATGTATAAAGAATGTTATTAGTATACAGGAGGAAGACGCCACACGTATATATATATATATACATTTTTTTTTTCACCCGACAAATCGAGGGCGCGTTAATTTCCCCGTCGAGATTAAACGCCGAGGTCGAGCGCTTAGCATTTCATAAATGTCTTGGGTTGAATTTTTACGACTCTACGCCCATCTGTCCTCGGGGAATGGAGTCGTGATGTGGCTTTGCTCGAGCGGCGGCGAATATTGCATTAATAGCACAGCTGTTATAATACTCCGTAGAAAATCAAGTCGCAGAGAGAGAAAGAGAGAGAGAGAGAGAGAGAGAGAGAGGGAGGCGGAGCAGTGCTTTGAGGGGAAGACGTCGTGCGAGAGGCTCTCTTTCTCTCTCTCTCTCTCTCTCTCTTTCTGCCGAACGGCCTGTAATTCCGGCTATTCACGCGTCTCGAGAGCGAAAGTACGTGCTTAATTCGAGCGCTCCAACCTTATCCGCGCGCGAAATTTCGAGCGGCGAACTGATAATGTGGGAGAGCGGCAAAGTAGGTCGATGCGAAAATGGACGAGGTCGGCGGAGGGGGGCACCGCGCTAACCCGCAATGTCGACAATTTCCTCGTTTACAGAAGAAACGTGCCATCGTTATTGCATTATCGCCGAGCGCAAAGAGCTCTGGACGAGCGCGCGTGTAACCTTTTTCATTCGGCCAATTGACACAACCGCCGCGCGCCCACTTGAGTTGTACGGAGGTGAAAAAGAGTCCTTGGCTCGAGCTCTCGTCGTTAGAATATTGTTTGTTGTTGGAGCATTACTTAACGTAATTGTGCATTGTTACGAAGGAAGATGTTAATTAATTTCGTCAGAGTAACGCGTTGCCAAAGCTTTCTTTTTATGAATATTTTACGCGTTTGTAATTTCCATCGGGATGCAAATGCTGTACGATTCTGTAAAATGGAGATTATGAATTTTTTTTCGCGTTTTCAATGCGGGCTTTATGACTTATAAATATTAATAATAATAATCATTAAAAAAAAGAAAATTGCACGCGCTCTTCAGATTGAATAGGCTGATGAAACATTTTTCATTCGTCGCTTTGACTTGGGCTCAATGTACTTGGAAACGGATGGCCGATTCGCCTAATCATTATTTTACGTCAACCTTATTGTCCTCGTCAATTAATCGTAATTATATTATAGGATACCAGTAAAGAAACGAAATTGGCTTCCGCTCCGACACAATGAAACATTTTAATGACTGCTCTACTAAAGCAATATCCTTGCAGGAGCCGCATGAAAATCATTTTTATTAAAAAAAAATAAATAAATAAGTCCATTAGAGAAAGGGCTTTGCAGAAGGAAGGTAATGGTATCAGGCTGAACCGCGGGTCGTAATACCGAATGACGGCGTCAGTACGAGTGAACCTTCACTGGCACTCCACCGGCTGCCAGAATCCGTATAGGTTTATTCTTCGCACGATTGCCCATCCGGAACAGAGTGCAGATCAAATCACTTCAAACGTGCGCGGCGCTGCTTTATGTTTACTTTGGGACTTGTTTAATGGGCTAATATTTGCCGCGGCGAGTGAAATTCAATATAAGCATCGCTAAAGAAATACGCCATTTCAGCAATTTATAATATATCATTCTCGCGGTTTAAAAATAAACAACGCTTCGAATTAAAATCCGAATAAGAATAAAGACTAAAGCGGCGAGTGCCAGTCTCCATCTACAATCTTTTCAGCGAACTCTCGCGTTACGGAAATTATTAGACATATATTTGAAAGACACCCCGTCAGTAATTAAAAAAATACAAAGTCGACTTCAAAGCGAGCTCCAACCCGCATATATCAAAGTGAAACAGATCCCTCCAGCCGGTTGAAACATAAAGCAGTTAGTAGAACCCCACACGCCACCCCTGCGACTCGCTCCATAACCAGCCCTCCTTCCCGCGTCCTTCCGGCGCTCGAAACAAGAAGAAAATTGAAGGCGCGCGGTCGTTCGAAGGGGGCTCCTGGCACACCGCCGATCTCGCGGCGATGTAAAAACGTGCACGCTTATATATCCTGCGCGAAAATTGCCCCGTCGCTGCAGCGACGCCGCGGCTGCTTTCGGCCGGCGAATCGAGGCCCGTCGGAGATAATCGCGCGGTAAAACGAGCCGGTGAGAATAATTGGGTGACAATTGTGCGCGCGACGGGCTCGTATATTAGCTTTTTAGCTCGGGAGCGTTGTACTCGACGAGCTGATAATCCCGGTATATCAACTTGGCCCTGCGACTTTGCGGATCGAGAGCGAACGCCTCGAGTAGCGCGCGATTTAATGATTCGCCAGATTGAAAAAGAAAAACGTCCTTAAGCGGGCTTGAGGGTCGCTGTAAAAAGTTTTGGATTCAGCCTGTAAGGAATATGCCGGGGGAATAAAAGAAACTTTACGAGGATCTTTTTACGCGAGTGTGTTTCCCCGTCCCCCAATTTTACGATATAGCATATCTCGAGCGCGCGGAGCGGCAAAAATTTTAAATCCCGCGGCGAGCGCATATACTTTCGTACGCGGAGGTATGCTCGTTAACAGAGTGCGTTGACTCGATGCCCCGCGCACACGATTTTCCCTGCCTTTTTCGCCGCTATCCTTCACCGCCAGAGACCAGCAAGCCCCGCGGGATGATAATCGATTCTCGATTGCTCCGCCGAAGCAGCGCCTTGAAATTTTAATGAGCCCCTCATTATCGCCTTTGTCTCTCTCTCTCTCTCCTCTCCTCGCATTAGCATCGAAAAGGCGATAAAACAATTAATGTAGCAAATGCACCGCCGCTATGACATTTCGGCGGTGTGCGTAGAAATTTAACGGGCCGCTGCGATCGGCGCGAGGAAAAATGGAGAGACATCCGATTTGTGGACGAGTTATTTCGAAAACAAAGTCGCGAAGAGTGATCGAGCGTGTAGACGGGCTTCTCGGAAGCCGGATCAATTCGTTTGCCAGATGCGAGGCTGCCATGACTCGGTGTATTTCCGATGCCCGCGGTGCAGTTATCTGCCCCGCGGACGAAAACCAAACGCGCGCCACATCGAGTGCAGGAACGCTAATAGAAGCGGAGCGGGCTCGATTGATTGCTTGTACCACACCGCGGCGTTATTTGCTCTATCTTTATGGACGATCATTAATTTTCTTTAAATTGTTCTAAAGCCGACGCCGTGAGTCACCTTCGTATAATTGAGCTTTGCACGGTGTGTGTGCGTGCGTGTGTGTGTGTGCTGCTGCTGCGTCGTACGCGCGGCGCGCATGAAATCGACGATTAGCGGACCTCTCGCAGTTGGTTCACGCTCGAGTGGTTAATTTTCTATTCTAAAAAACAAGCGTATTGAGGGGAGTTGAACGCATTTCCTGCCGCGGTAATCTCCGAGATCGATAGTTCTGTTTTATCAATGGGAAACGATTTACTCTTGAAAACGCGCGAGTGGAGAAGCGAGTTATTTGAAAAATATTTTAGCATCATTCTGTACAGACTGAAGCGGGCGGGGCGCGATGTCCTAAAATGAATGCAGTTATTTAAGATCTATAAATACATTCTTCTAAAGATAAAAGAAGCGCGAACGGTACAGCAGACTGGATGAGCGATTGGAGGTAGAAAAAAAAATAATGGTAATTACCTTTCCACACGGCTAATATAATGGAATATTCTGTATAATCACGATGTATGTCATTACTCGGAGCTGAATCCTGGCCGTGTTACGGTCTACGGTACTACAGTTACGTTAATGCCCGGCGTGGATCCGCGGATTAAACCGAGGCAAGTATAAGGCGGCTTCCGGCAGCGGCCTCCTCTCTCTCTCTCTCCTAAAGATGACTGGGATGGGATCGAGCGAGCAAGAACGCAAATAGCGGAAAACGACGAGTCGAAAAATCGCTTATTGACCGGCGGAGCTTGTGTTAATTGTCGAGGGCTTTTTCCTACTCCTCCTTTTCCGGCGCGCGGAACGTGACCGAACGCGCCGGACTTTTTGGATGCTCTTTCTCGCCCGCTCTCTCTCGAGGAGGGAACAATGCCGCCGCGGATATAAGACACAACTTTTTCTCCAGGACAATGTGCGACGTTTGAGGCCAGCGTCTCCAAAATCAGGGGCACGTATACGAGAGCAAAATGACGCGAGGCGCTTCGACCTCGAATGCAGAATTTGAAGAGACGCTTCGCGGCGGCCCCCGGGAGGAATAAAGTTTTCTGAACGATGAAAGATAAAGCTACGGCGCAGCTAATTGATTCGAAGTAATATAAGTCATTGTTTTTTAAAAAAATAAAATACCTCTTTAACAATATTGTGTAAATTATTTTTAAAAGTGAAAAAGTCCTTTACTTCAATCAAGTTATAATCCAAGGCAATAGATTCCCATCCAATTCTTGCGACAAAGTAAAAAAAGACCGCGCCCCGAAAGCGACCGAGACAAGCTGTTGTTCCTCATTCTTAAAAAAAGCCAAATGATCTCAGACGGCGTGACTTCGCTCTCGACTCGTCTCTTTACGTCGGCGTTAGATGTACTCCTCGGGAACCTTGAAGGCTCCTCGCTCCAGCTCCAGGCGCGCGACTTTGACGAGTGACTAATCGCGGAGAGGCCGAAAACGCTCTCTCTCGAGAGGCCCTCCGCGTTCACGAGCTCTCTCGCCGGAGTATCTCCCACGCGTGGCTGAAGTCATCGGCAGCGCAATCTGCGCGGTAATGTCCTTGTGACTTAGCGGTTTTCCTACTCCTCGAGGGTAACGACCGCCGATTTCGATTGTATTCTCTCTCTCCTGCGGGCCGCGGCGTAAAATTACTGGATTGATCGAAAAAGATTACGCGGCGATATCGATGCCAGGAATCGCATCCTGCGCGACGTTGCGTCACAGCCGGAAGTCACGCCAGCACGCGCCGGAAGTCCCGAAAGGGAGCTAACAGCGCTGCCGCTGCCGGAAGCTGATCCTTCGGCCAGCGCGCGCAGACGTGCAGTGCCATATCGAACGCGCGCGCGCCCGTCGCGTCTCTCGGCGATCAGTTTTTCTTCCCCGGTTTTTTTTTTTTTTTTTTCTTGAATTATCATTGAAAAAGGCACAAAGTAAAAATAAGCATATCATTTTCTCTTTTATGACTTCCGGGGTATCGAACGATTAAACGGCGCGAGACGCTCTCTTTTCTCTCCGTTCAACCTAATAACACGCCAGATCGGGAGCGGATAAGGCGCGCTCGAAGATTCAAATAAGCCGGTCAGCGTGCTGCAGAAGCGTCCGCGCGGCGAGATGCAGCCGCGGCATGCAAATTTATCAATTTAGTTCTCCGGCGCACTCAAGCGCATTGCACTGCAGCGACGTCGTGCCGCAATCAACGAATTCATCAAAGCAGCCTGGCAGCGACGGCGGCTCTTGAACAGCCTTTAGACCTTTTATTTTTGTAGAATGCCAGCCATCGTCCCACGGTTTATCCGCACCTTTCTATGGCAGATTTTGGGGAGTCGCGGAGCGTCCTTTTTGCGCGGATTCACGGGGAACGATAAAGCACGAGTGACGGATTTTGTCGCATTTTCGTGCAGCAATAGAGTTTCATTCAATCGTAGAATTTTTCGCTTTTTTTTAATACAAGATCTTCGTTAAATATTTAGATAAGTAATTACATTTGCGTTGATAGGGTTCTGATAAAGTTAACTAGATCTTACGATTGAAACTTTACTCATTCTTAGAAGCCAAGTATAGAAAGTAGGACTTATCTTATATTTAGATATTATCTGCATGTATTTTCTTTAATTATATAAAAGTTAATTAATCTAATATATGTATTAAAATATGTGTAAATGTAATGTTAATTATATAAAAGTTAATTAATCTAATATGTGTATTAAAATATGTGTAAATGTAGGGCAAAACTTTTACCTTATAAAAAATATAAAAAGGCTTCCTGGATTAGTGAAAATTCAATTAGGCTGAATGAATCAGTTGCGAAAAGTGTATTATCAATCGATTTTCAAATAATCCTGGCAGTTAGCAAACATTGCCAATTATTTTACGATACGAATCCAAGCTTCCAAACTCGAAGGAAGAAGAAGCAAGAACACGGCGTTCGCTCGAATTGAAAAAAGGTTTACATTTCGCGCACAAATCAAAGCCCCGACAAAGTTTGCAAATCGATGTAACCGGCCTGGCACCGAAAGCGCACGCACTCGCAGCTAGGGTAGTAGCGAGCCTCCTCTTGCAACCCGAGAAAAGGAAAGCGTGTCACTAACGCAAGTCCGCGCGCCGACAAGCCCTCCCACCACTCCGATACATCATTAATAGCTCGCAAAGCAGCGCGGTAAGTCGCCCAGAGGTCGACGACCTCGGCGGGAGGCGGTAGTCTCGCTGTCTGCTGGAACAGGTGTTTATTCAGCTTGGAAATCCCGCTCACCTGTGTGCGGCCCGGTGGGTGGCTGGGTGGGTCGGGGTGTGCGTCGCCGTCGGCGACGGCGCGTCTCGAGCCTCCCTTCATTCAAAGCTCCACCGCGGAAGGTACACAGCGCGCCCTAATGACTTTTGAAAAAACAATCTCTCTCTCTCTGTCTCTCTCTCTCTCGAGCTCGACCAGCCTACATTTACCCGTCGTGCTTACCGAGCCGAGCTTTTGATTTTTTTCCTAATATCGCGGCTTTTCTCTCTGTTGCAGATCCGCCGCTCAGATGCTGCACCGACGTCTAGTCCGAGCGCCTCAGTCTATAGGAATTTTTTTTTCTCAGATAGGTAAGTCGTTAAGGTTGCCGTTAGTCGCTGGTGTGCCGCGCTTTGAAACTTTTTTTCGAGTGCTGGGAAATTGAAATTTACCGGCAAAAAAGTTTAAGCGCAAACTGCAGTCTGCCGCGCTTTCATCGGCAAATTTCGTACGTACCTAATAACTTTCCAAGAGCGAAGAGCGAAAAATTATATACGCTATTCTGAAAATTTATGATAATTTTAACATTTTTTTACTACGAGTATAATGTAATACAATATAATAATTGGATAAATTTTTAGTAAATAATAAAAGTACAGTAATTCTCACTATTAGCGTTTTCTCCTTGTAACGAAACCAGATTGCGAAGATTGCAGTTGTTAACAGCGCAAACAATTTTTTATATTTACTCAAGAGGACGTTCCTTAGAATTTCCTAGAATACCTGAATAATGTTGCAATAATGTAAATAACAAGATGCTTTTTGATTGCAATTGCAGCCAAATAATTTCCACGTCGTACCTTTCCCCGCAGCTCTATATTATCTCGTCTCTGCCATTTTCTCAAAATTAAACATGACAATCATCTGAACAAGACATCGTTAAAGAAGAGCATAATATCGGGCAAATCTAAAGCAGCGAAAATGATGTCAATAAAAAAAAAGCCCACTCAACAGTAGAGCGGTCATATTAATCGTCGGCCGGTTAGGAGCGGCGGCAGCGTCAGTCGTGCACCTCGGTCGCGTCTCGGCGCGGGCTAAACAGAGCGACGCGCGCCGCGCAGAAATGACAGTCGTCCGTCGGTGCTGCTCCACATCCGAGAGCGCGCGCGAGATGTGCGCGCGTACTTTTACCGCGCGGCTGTGTCCGCCTCGCTGCTCGTGCTCGTTTTTGCGCCGGGGAGCCCGGACTGATTGACTTTCCTTCGCCTAGTCGCTCACCGAGGAAAGTTATGTACCGGCGCGCGGCGGTGTAAACAAGTGGTAACGCCGCCTGCTTTTTACCGCGCGGCCAATTGGCTGCTTTGTCGGTGGTCTTGCTCTCTAATGTGTGTGTGTCTGCAGCTTTTCTCTTGCTTTACATTTTGTTCGAACCCTTCCGAGACTAATACGCAAGCGTCTGTTGCAGAGCCTATAAAGTGTCCGCCAAAGGATGCTGTCGTACATGCTGCCGAGCGAGGAGAAGCCTCCAGCGAGCGATCAGCAACAGCATCAGCAGCAGCGTTCGTTGAGAAGCAGCATCAGCAGCCAGAGCGTGCGCTGCCACCGGGCCGGGCCCGCTGAGCCCCAGCACCGGGTCCCCCGTGCTACCTCGAGCGGCGGCGTCGTCATGTTCCACGAGCACCAGCCGCCCCGGCCGGGCTCGGCCGCGCCCCTCCTGCCCCCAAGCGGCAGCAGCGACAGCAGCCCCAAGCACAACGGCAACGCCACCGTCCGCAAGTCCACCCTGCACACGTCCAAGGTATGCAAGGACGAGAGCCTCTACAGCATCGACAGCGACGCCAGCACGCAGGGCAGCGACCGCAAGAGCAAGATGATCAACGGGCCCAAGCACGCCAATCTCAAGAGGTTCGTCCTCGAGCTCTCCGCTTTTTCTACATCTTAAATGTATTGTGCAGTTCTGGCGCTTAGCGTACTTTGCGCGTCGTACCGATGAGCCAGTCCAACCGAGAGCAGACTCGAGCAGTATAGAGAGGTGAAACTCGCGGGAGTCGATGACGCAGCGTTTAAATATCCGTAAAGTCTGCGTAATTTCGAGCGCACGCAAAGTATACGTACTGGCGCCGGCAACGTACAGCGCGGCATCGAGCGCGAAAAATCCGTTCAGTGTCAAGGCGTCGAGAGGCCCCGCTCGCGATCGAGCTCCGCACCTGGCTATCTTCTCTGGCCGAGCTGAAAAGAATGCAACATTTAGATAACGTTGTCACGCCGATTGATTGTTTGCGCGGGCTCGGGAATGAAAACACACTTTTTACGGACTGCTCGGATCTCGATCCAAAGAAAATAAAATTCCCGGTTATTATTAGCGCGAAATCCTTCGGCTGTTTTTTTTTTCTTCTTTTTTTTTGTTTATTTTTTGCAACGGAGCAGACGAAAACACAAGCTATTTACCGCGAGAGCGCTCTCGCGAAAGCACAACAAAACAGAGCCGCGACATCTAGCCGTTGGCAGAAGTTTCGGGCGTCAAATCTATTTTCACGACCAACCGCGTGATCAGCAGATTCGCCGCGATTTTTGGCACGCGCTCGACACTCTTTGCGGCTCAGACTTTGCACGATAAAAATTACCCGCGTCAATTGCCGCTATACCCGAGTCCCTTATCAGTCGGATCGAAAATCTTAAAAGCTCCATATCCGATAAAGCGGCCTTTTTCGCACCTGACCGCTGCTTTAGAGCGACGTTGGACGAGAGACGAGATAAGCTCGCGCGAGACGATCGGAGCGGCAGAACGAACGCTCGATTGCGTAACGAAGGGAACATCTGCGGGGGACGCGGAACGAAGAAGAGAGAGAGGCGGAGAATCTGCGTTGCGTCACCGCGCTTGGCAGAGGATGACACATTGCGTTACGCCGGCTAAACATTGCTTTTGTGTACATACAAGCCGAGCGCGAGGGGGAGGGGAACCAAGTCCACGTGACTCTGACACATTCGCACGAATTTACGTCGCTCGGCGCATCGCTGCTCGCGAGCGGCGAGAAAATGTTTGCGCGACAAGCCGATAGGTGTCGGCACCGAGACGCTTCCGAGCGGCCGAGGCGGCTTTCATTCAGTTACTTAATTCATTCCTCGCATCTTCTGACCTCTAAATCACTGCGAATTCTATTACTTAATATAGTGACGTGAGCGCGGAAAAAAAAAGAGGTGGCGACATCCTTTAGATTTTAATCTGAAATGCTAACTTCTCGAAACTTTTATCAATTTTTGGCTTTAAGTCGCAAAAAGAAATTCGTCCGTCATAATTTTCCGTTTCTTCATATCGACTCTCTTGAATTAACAGATAATTATCGCGATCGAAGTTCTTCATTCGCCGTCCTACATAATCCGGAAAATGTAGGTGATACTAACGGCTTCGAGCGAGAAAAAAAGAGCAAGAACACGAAAAGATGATCGACCCAGAAAAGCTGCACTCCTCTTACCCGCGACCCGTCGTTCGCGCGCAAACTGCAATATTTAACGGCTTCGCTCGTCTGTATCCGCAAATTTCTTCGCGGTCTTCAGCGGAGGCGCGGTCCGATAAAGTCCGACCGCGGTTCATTTGAATTTACAACGGCCGATAGAGAAAGACCCCGAGACGGGCCTCTCCCGACGAATCGTCCGAATAAACGCGATACTGCCGAGAGAGAGAGAGAGAGAGAGAGAGAGAGAGGGCGGAGTGCGAGCAACAGTCTCGGGCTGTGAATAAATTACGTTATCGATTCGTCACCCGGCCGCGTGCATGGAAGATATAGTGTTTAACGGCCCGCGCTCCGCGATGCGTTCATTGAAACTAGTTCGGTTCTGCTGCCTTTTCCGCCCGAGAGGACCGACGCTGCTTTCTTCCGCTTTTGCTTTTCTCTAAGAGAGCAGACGAGGCGTCTGCAAAAATGTGCGGAGCAAGTTTTTCTTTTGCGATTAGAGTCGGCTCTCAGCCAGCCTTTGAAAGCTTTACTCGAGGTATTTTTCAAATTTGTTTACCTGCCCGGGAAGATAAACTATCCCCGACATCTCGCCTCGAATGACGTTTTAAGGATTTTATAGCTTTAGCAGCGCACGGACGCATCTCGAATAATCTCCTCGAGCTTTTTAGCCGTAAATGTAATTGCAAACTAATCCAAAGCCCCTCGGCGAGCTACTCAAAGATACAAACTCGTTCGATCGCGAGCCGCACCGCATCGTGACTCGAGAGCACGAAACTCCTCTCTCCTCGTCGGTGGCACGCAAGAAGCGCATCTCAAGAGCCGCAGTTCGATCCGAGAGCCGAGTGTAGCGTATAGAATTTGGACTCGCTGCTCGTTTTTTTTTTTTTTTTTTTTTTTTGTTGCCGCGTCGTATACACCGGTGCTCTGCGGTCGACGACTCGGGCCGCTCTGTCACGCGATAGGAAATCGAGGTTTACGGGGCCGGCATTTTTCTCTCTCTCCCCCCGTCGCTGCGGCCGCGAGTGTCGATACGCGCGGAGCAGATTTCGGTCGCGAATTCGAATTCAATTAAACGTACGCGGCTCGACGCGGTGCATCTTCACCACGGAGAGCGTAAAGTAGGACTGTTTTACGCGCGCCTCTATCGTTTGTAGGTGGAACGCAGTATATAGGCGCAGAATGGCCTTACACGGCGGTGTTCTGTACAAGTTTAATTGGAGTGAAGTGGAATGAATGTCGATAATGCACTGTCTGCGTTTGATTTTGCGCGGTTTACGGATACTTTGTTCATTTTTCTTACTTGCAGTCTTTATTTATAACAATAAACAGCACTAATCCTTTAATTCCCAACAGCGTTATTAATTGAATCCATTTGCTTGTCCAGAGTGTCATTTGGCTCGAGTAAGGGCTCGATGGTCGAGACTTTGGTGTACGAGACGCCGGTTCAAGAGGAGCCAGAAGGCAACCATTTCCTGGAGCACAATGGTCGTCTGCCAGCTCCGATGATACCAGTTCCCGATACCGAGTAAGTCCGAGCGCTAAGCAATACACTTTAATCCGTTGAACCCAACGAAAATCAATCGAGGCGGAGAACTCCTGCAACAACTCGGATTTACGAGCGCGACAAGAGGACGGGACGATATTTCGTTAATTGACCGTCCGCGACGGTGGATCTCGGCGAGCGACGAGACTCTCCTGGCGCTCGGAAATAAGCGCCGTCGGCGCGATATCCCTAAATACCAGCCGCCGCCGGGACAGTCAATTGGATCAAGGTTGCGCGGTGGGGGAAAAAAAAGAATCGAATATCGATCAATGGAGAGTTTCAGTCGAGTGCCTTTTTTGGTGTCGAGAAGTGGGGTGGGTCCGGTGCGAGCGGTCTTCTCTCGCGATCTTCTCTCTGGACGACCCTTCCTCCGCTGCATCGTCATTTACGTGATAATAATAGAGATTGCTATATAAATTAATTAATTCGAATTTGCCATTAACTGTTTGACGTCAAGTGCAGAAATCAAAATATATGCCCCGCGGCCCAACAATTGTTCGGGCGTGAATAAATTTTAGGGTAACAACGTGGTGTGTATGCGCAGATAGCTGTGCGACACAGAGCCGTGACGTCAGTCGGCAAAATTATCCCGCCGCATGTCTGCTGTAGAATTTTACATTTGGATTAGGCGGGAAACGGTAACATAAAGTAGCTCCAATGCAGTCGAAGCTTTAATTCGAAAGGGAATCTGCGGGAGGAATAAAATAAAATTTCCGAGTTTCGAGTAAAAAAAAACAAAAAAAAAAAAAAGAAAAGAAAACAAAGAGTCCGATCTCGATTTTTCAGAGCGGAAGGCGACAATTTGTCCCCCTGGAGAACAATGCTTATGACGAGTGCGTAGAAAAGGATTTAAAATAGCCAGCGGTTGGCCGAGTGCCTTGTTAGGTAACGCCGCGCGCCTCGAGCGCGGGCAGAGAGAGAAAGGCCCGTTAAAAGCCGTAGAAAGGAACCGGGGGAGGTGCCATACCAGCGCGAGTCCCGCTCGTGGACTCGCTCCAAAGGTGGAGCGTCTTTCGATATATGCACGGTGTACACGCGTACGTGGCTCTCGGTCTGCCTCTATCGCGCGCCTCGCCGGCCGATCAATTATGCTCGTCAGCCTGATTACTCGAGCAATCATAAGTGATTTCCTGTTTCGGCCCGGCCGGCGGGCTAATCCTCGCGCTCGCTCGCTCGCGCCACGCCAAGCCAGAAAACAATGACCGCGCCGGCAATCGAGCGAAATTTCCAATTATTATTCTGGCCCCGTTCGCCCGCCGAAATTGCGCGCGGCCAATCTCATTATGAAGCCGCGCCGCGCGGCGTGCCGATAATGGCACGCTCTTTCGCGGACGCGTCGACGGGGAAAGAAAGAGCACTTGGGTAAACAGAGGCCCACCGCGCAATTAACCAATTCGGGCGAGAGAGAATGTCGTCTAGGAGGAGCGCGCCGAGTCTTTTTTCAGAAATTGCGCGGCCCCGGATGACTGTCGAGCTTTTTATTCCCTCCCCCGAGGTCGCGTCGCCGTTGCGTCAGCTTCAATTTTCGGCGACGACGCGCGCGTAAACGCAGACCGAGTGCAGCTCTCTTCCGCGCTTTTTTCTGCTTTTTTTTTCTTTTTTGCTACGCGCGGTGTACACGCGCACGCGGACGTGGTTATTAACCGTGGACTGATGTCACGAATCACCTTTTTTTCGACGCTGCTTCGTAGCCGAACGACAGCTGTAATTTCAGTTAATTATAGAATTAATTAACAATTCCAAGCTGCTTTACAGGGGCTAGCTTATTAAATACGGCAGACCGTTTGTAAACAGTCGTAAAAGAGAAGGACCTATACGAACTCTTTCATAAAATTGATCGAGCGCGAGCGTGGGAGTGCACGGCTGGATCGCGAGGGAGGGAGAGAGAGGGAGAATAAATTTTACGGACTGATATACGGCCGGTGTTGGCAGCAAATGAAATCTCAATCGAGTTCTTACTGTTGACGATGGGGGCGCTGCTCTTCAGAAAGCTATACGGTTCTAGGAGCTATTCGGCTCGAGAGAAAGATAGATACAGGGTCAAGAAACAATGAAAAGAAAAAACAGGAAAAAAAAAAGTGGAGCATCCGTGCCAGGATGTTTCCTTTCTTTTTCCGAGAGTGATTTTTCTCTCCTTGGAATGAGGTGCCTTTTCGGGATTTTTTAAAGAAAAATTTAAAGGAACGCCTCGATTATTTTAGATTCTTCTTTGAAAAATTGTTTTTTTTTCGCTCGAAGAGGTCACCCGGTTGCAAAGATCCTATAAATTCCAATAAAAAGGGTGCAGAAACCGCATAACCTATGCGGTTTTTGCACCCGGATCTATGAGATTTTATTAGTTTTTATAAGATCGTTTCAATAGGGCAGTACTTAATAAGTCCCAACGACCAAATGAAATTTCATGTCGTTTTAACAAAATTTAATCCCGCAGTCGTTTTAGTTATTAGTTAAAATAAATTCTTTCATTTCCATCCACATTTTTTTATGTCGAGTGCTTTCAATAATATATATAAATCTTTCTAAAGAACAGATTTACTGTCAAGCTGAATTATACAACTGTAAACATTTCAATATTTATTAGCTGCTTCATAAATGTTTATAGTTATCAGCGCGCGTTTGCATCTCGAAATAATAATTCTAAACTCAAACCTAAATGAGCTCTTATCTTTCAAGAAAAAAAAGTAACTTTCTCACATTTTCCCCGCTGCAATACTTTCCGATCAGCTTCAATACTCGGGTAAATACACCCTCTCACCCATAATCACCACCGCTAAACAGACTCGTACTCCTCCGCAGATAAGAGCCCCCCTCATCTCAAGGTCAGCCGATCTTCCTCCCGAATCGATCGGGGATCGTCCATCGCGATATATAGATTCGAGCGCGAGTCCCGCTTGCGCGCGTCCGCGATATCGGTGTACCTATACGCAGGCTGTAGGTGGAGAGTAGGGGGTGCCGCTCGCTCGATGGAGCCGCGGCGCGCGCCGAGTTCAGTCGGACTAAGGCTTCCCGCGGGGTAGGACGAGAGAGAGAGAGAGAGCAGACTCATTCTCGCGCGCGAGAAAGATAGATAAAGAGAGAAAGAGAGAGAGAGAGAGAGATAGCCCAGATAAAGCCGAGAGCGAGAACACATGAGATAGCCGGGGTGATTATCAAGCTATAACCGAGGCAGTCGCTCAGAAACCCGTTGGACACCTGATTATCTGGGAGCGGAGGCCGCCGGTCAAGGATTCACGCTTCTTCGTCAGGTCACTCGAAGGGAGCTCGGAAGGCAGGATGCGCCCCTCGATCGCAGCCACGCTCGTCATTCTGCTCGCCACGACCTTGCGATACGGTAAGCACGCACACGTGGCTTCTCGCGGCGGGGCAGACGTGCGTGACCTTCGGCTTTGCCCAGTTCCGGGGAACGGATAATCGGCCGAGTCGGGGGGATGCTCCTTGTTTTGTAGACGGTTCGTTCGCTGGGCTGCTTTTGAATTCAGGCGTAAACAACGGCGTTTTAACTTTTTACGCGCCGCCGCAGCGAGGGCAGACTTTTCGTTGAAAAATCCTTTCGTTTCGGGGTAGCTGTAACGTAAATTTCTAGCCTCCCGCCATAATTTTACGTATTGCACGAAGCTGCTTGTTTTACCTATTTCCCGCCAAGTGCAGGCGAAAAGCTCGGGAGAATTCGCCGCACCGAAAGCGGATACCTTCAAGGATGTGCACCATTACAAATTATGTAACGGCGCGCGCGAATCTAATGCTGCGGATATATTTTCTGGAAAGGTCGGGGGGGGGGGGGGGGGG
>UCOL01004014.1:0-16231 GCA_900474335.1 Ormyrus nitidulus
TTACTATACTGTTTAGAAAAGCGAGCACAGACTGCCAAAACCCAAAAAATTACTATACTTTTTAATAAATATTAATGAAATTTTAGTAAAAATTCGTGTAATTTTATTAAATGTTCCTGAAATTTCAGTAAAATTTACTAAAAATATTTGTAATTTTTACTGAAATACTTCTCTCAGTGTGTAAAAGGTATTTTAATAAAAGTATAATAAGCGTATACACTCCCTAGTGGAGAAATTTTGTGGTTGTCGAAGAATTGTCGTAATTTGATAATTACGATAGTTAAGTACTTAATATAGTACCAAGTGAACGTCACATCTGCGATATTTATTTAGGTGTATAATTTTAATAATAATTTAAAACTAACATTACTAGTTCAGACAGAAAGAGTTACTTTTTGAAAAACAACAGTGATTAGGAAAAGAGAGAATTGCAGCAAATCTCATTTATAAAGCTTTATATGTGATTTTTTTTCAAGGCATCACGTTCCTTTATCTGTCTGATTTTTTCTTCTTCTCTTCAAGCAAAATATTTCACGATATTTAATAGCTATCAAATATTTTAATTTTCTGTAACTAGTAGAAATATTTGAAGATGACTAAAAAAATGTTACAATTTGATTTCAAAACTAGGTAAGAAAAATGACTATTTTTGAGACTTTTGGTAATGAAGTAGCTTACAAGAAGGTATCAATTCTTTTTATTTTCACCAGGGTGTAACTTGAATTTTCAACTTTTTATGTTTTTGAAAATATTAATATTAAAGAAATAAAAATAAATTTCATTACGATGACTTAGATTTAAAGATTAGTGCTAAAAATCTTTTATTTGTTTGTTTTGTTGATCTACTCACCATACAGACTGCGATCGTTACTCAGAAATATTGTATTTTTCGAGATAGAATCTTTAGGTGTACGTATTTGGAGCGACGCAGTAGCACGGAAAGTTTATTATAACCGCGGCTGTAGTGAAAAGTGCCTGCCATCGATTATTGATATCACGATTGTATTTGCGATGGCAGTATTTCAAACTAACGTACTGCTTTTTTCTGTGCTAAATTGTTTGGGAATTAGCGCCTACTAATAGATCAAACTTTTGATTTAATTAATTTTCTCGCATTAGCTATTCCGCTGCATAGTAATTCTACGTCTAGATGCAAAATGTAATCAGAATATGTATGCGCAAAGGTACTCCATTAACTTAATTACTTGTTTCCTAATTATATTTTGCTTTTTAAAAATCATTTTACAAGCAGCCGCAATTTCAGCCTAATTAAAATCTCTTACTTTTGATGATGAAAATAATTAAAACGTAATAATAAATGTAATAGGAAAGTTTACCCTGTATTTGAACGGCTTTGTCAGCAGTATCAGCAAAGAAATGAAGCAGTAAGGTATTATCCGAAAGTCAGGAGGTGCATGAAAAGATGAAAGCAGATAATTTTCCTGACATGGCTTTAGCAAAGCAAGAGTTCATATGTATGTAAAAGAAATTCAATTATGCTCACAGGCCACGACTTGAAAATACATGTCCCACTTCCTTCGTTACCGTGCGAGCGTGAAAAAACGGCGGTGCTTCGTCGGTTCGCGCAGGGAATGAGATCTTCCACTTGTGATTCTGCTTTGCCGCAATGCGAATAACGAGAAAGAAAAGGGCGGAAAAGAAAGAGCGAAAAAGCGAAGGGACAAAAACGAAGAGAAGCAAAGAGACGTGGTAGACGTGAGTACACGACTGCTCCGGAGAAAAACCTTCTCCAATGCAGTGCTTTTGAATTAATTTGACAATATTGAAAAAACGAAAAGCAGCTTTTTCTTTTTAAGCTGATTTTTGTAGAAATTCAAACAATCTGCAGCTATGAGAATAAAATCAAGGGTGGGGGTGTCAAAGAGGCGAGAGAGAGAGAGAGAGAGAGAGAGAGAGAACCAAATGAGTGTGAAACGCTTCGACATAGGGGTCTTATAACAGTTGGGAGCAGGTGGCGCTCGAACACACGGTTTTCTTATTGTCGGAGCCGCGCAGACTGTGCGAGAACTCTTGAACTCAATTGCCGGCAGCGCATTCGTTATATATTGCGCCGGTAAATGCCTCGGCCGTCCCATTGTAACTTTCCTCTTGCTGTTTACTGTTAAACTCATGATTAACAGGTAACCCAGACGCCAAATTGCCAATTAAGCCTAGGAAAAAACCTTTTTCTTTCTTTTAAAGTATTTGCGTAACGACGATCGACAGCAGCACTTACTTTGCCTGGCAAGTTCCGAGAGTGTAATCGGGATAATACTCGACACTTTCCACCATACAGCTACGCAAGTTGACACTATAAAATGGCACGTAATCCGGGATCTATTTCTTTCTCTCTTCGTGGTGGAATCGTAAATAGATATACGAGCGCAAGCTCCGAGCTCTTAGCTCCTACTGTCGCTCTTTTTTATACAGTGGTCGAGAAGGAAGCAAGCTTTTTTATGGATAGTGGGGAGGCTAAAGTTAATGCTTACTCTTTCCTTTTTTTCTCTGCTTTTTAACGAGAAAATAGAACTGAACGCGTTCAATTCCTCAATTAAGAACCAAAATATTTAACATGTTGAACGAGATTGCGGCCTATTTTTATAGTACATTATTCTACGGGTGTGGAAGGTAATTATTCACCGCATGAGACGTTTTTCGCCCGAGCGAAGCGAGTGAGAAAAGTCGGATGCGGTAAAAATTACCTTACACACCAGTGTCATACAGTATTTTATACCACGATAACTTAAAAATCATGTCAAAGTTGCGATTTTTAGGTTAGCGTGTTATAAAAGACGTTCTTCACAATTAAACTTATAGTCACTCGACAGCCGAATAAGGAATTCTTTAAGGCAAAAATGCCTTAAGCGATGTTTTATTCGGAGCTGTACAATCATTTTTAATTAAGAAAATTTAATAGGCTGAATTTCTACGAATTTTCAACCTAAAACCTTATCTGGGGTAGCAGCGAGGTCCATCTACGTGTCAGTTTTGTTCTTTCAATTAATTAATTCGATATGGCGTTAATCAGCTTTGTTTACCAAAACACATGTGTTTAGCGGGGTGGCGCTTATTTCAATCGTAAGATACTACGACTTTGGCTTCAGAATCAGAAGTAACTTGTTGTACTTTTACCGACTGAGCCACCGAAGACCCCCCTAATTCCCCTGGCCCAAAGTTATGTGAAGCTTTCGAGTGAGATCTGAAATAGTCAACATTTTCAGTACTCAGGCACTCAGCTCAATCACGGTATACTTAATAAAGTTGACTGAAATGCTTCCAAAATGCCGAACTGACCGAGGTCCATACTCTCACCCTCTGCAATGTTTGTCTTAAGGAGGTTCGATAATACCAAATCACAAAATAAAGGAATGTTATTTTTCTCTTTAACAGTACATTAAAAATTATACCTTTCTTAACTCGTTTAGAAGATATTAATGTAAACGCAAAAGAACGTTTATATGCATTGAGCGCTACAGGACTCACAATAGACCGAAACTAACCGGTACGCGCACGAAACACGAGCACGCACGATCTTAGCGAAACTTACAAAATTACTTGGCCATTTTTTTCTACTGAATATTTTGATATTGTATACATACTTTTATTGATACGTGTACAACAATATCATATTAAAAAATTTTCAATTTTCGAAAATTCATAACAGACTTTTTTCAATAGAAGAGAAAAAATTGCCCTATTCGAAAGTGTATTTTGTTTATAATTTATTTTACAATTATTTTTATTTTTCATAAACTTTTTAATAATTCTGGAAGTAACTAGATGTATTAAAGTACATACTGCAAAATTTTGGTAATGTTTCATCAAGAATTCGTTGAGATCCAGCGCAAAGTTTAATTCTGTTGTAAAGCCGTGGGTCAATATATTTTTGCGGGTTAATAGATCACGAATTTTCGTGTATCATACTCCCATCCGGCTAAGACGTGACATTTTCCTCCCGCACCGCATAAGTTCCGCGGCCGGTATCGTACCTCCTTAAAAAGTAAGAACCTTTCCGCCTGAGCCAAATATTGCTCTAAAAAATATATATATTTTAAAATACATATTTTAATTGCAACGAGAGCATTTAACGTATGGGATATTTAACTTGTATGGGAATTTAGTTAGTAATAAATAGATGAATGTTCTTTCGTTGCACAGACACTTCTCGCATCGTGTCGTTGTTGTGGCTAGTTCTTACCTCTGTGTACTATACCCGTTTTATGCACACAACTTGGTGGCGCCTGGGTCCTCCTCGACGCTACACACAGACTTATGCCGAGTTCTTATTTTGATCGTTTATTGGAAAGGAAGTGATGTGCATGCAAATAATGATTCTTAGATTTAAAGTCGAAATGTCATATTTCTCGCGCCCTCCTCTCTTGTCGTTCGCTTCGCGCTCTGCCCTTCCGAAAACTTTACATAGCCGCGCTCGCACGCATACATACTCTTATTCCTTAGTGTGCGAGCCTTGGCTATACCTTTCGTCTTGCGGACTTAGAATTTTGATTTAAAATTTAAGAATTGTTTGTGCGTGGCAAAACGTCACGTCACATAATCAAAAATTTATTCTTAAACATAGGAATTTAATTTGCCAAACGAGTAACTTGGTCGGAGGAGAAAGAAAAAATTTTGTTTTCAAAATATTCTCCGTTTCGAACAAAATGTCGTTAAGTTTGCTAAAAGTGAATTAAAATCGAAGAAAAAAATAGATGAACCCAGTAGAGTTTGTGCACTGAAAATGGGCAGATTCGCGATTTTTTTTATGCTGAATTAAACCTCGCTTGCGGCACTTCTGTCCCCTTTATTCAGCAAGACCCTTTAGAATGAACTTTACTTTCATTTTATAATTAAATATGTAGTCATTAAAATGATTTCTAATAGCATTTTTTTTTACTAAACGTGAATATTGATTATTATTATTAATATTATTTAGTTTTGGTGCAATGCTTCCATTCATTCATTTGCTTATTATATATTTTTTTGAAGATTTACGCTCATTTACAAGACTTGCGCGGGAATATAAATGCGAATTGAAACTGATTTTCTAATAAGACCTACATAAATCAGTTGATAAATATTTCTATTGGAAATTCTTTTTGCAGACCTAAAAATGATTTACAGTCTAAAATGCCAGTTTTCGATCGGAATAATAAACAGAAAAAGCAAACGCCTCCATGAAAACCACAAGCAAACAAACCTTTCTCCGAATTTCCGCAGCCATGAAAGTTTCAACAACTTAATCGTTATTTATTTCGATGAAATTCCCCGCAATTGGTAGTTGGGAAGTAATAAAAACACCTTCAACGGTTACAGCATATGAAAACAAGCGAGAGTCCGGTATGCTGTAAATCTATCCCGGCGGTCATTCAATTATAGGAAACAAGAGGGAGAGAGCCATTGTAGGCGGAGCAAGACAACCGAGCATGCTGAATTTATAAATCATCTTTTGGGTACAGACGTAGAGAAAGAGTGACATAAAAAAGGAGGGCAATAAAGACGTCGCAGTACTAAAGACGGAGGAATTATTACGGTAGACGCTGGCGGCATTTATGATCTTTTCTGTTTAAAGTGTTAAATAAACAGGTTCGACTTGGGAATAAATTTAGCTCGAAGAGAACGCAGGTATCCGGTTATTTTTTTCGCGAGTCTCGACTGCGAGTAAGGTCCTTCTTGCTGACCTCCAACTCCTCGACCTCCTTTTTCGCTCTCTAAATTCTCTCCTCTGCCTGGCGCACTTATACACGTACAGGTGTGTGTACAGGCAGACAGGCAAGGGACAATGAGGGCGCCGCGCGTCGCGACGCCAACGACGACGAGGCCAACGACGGCGACAACGACGAAGACGACGAAGACGACGAAGACGACGAAGACGACGAAGACGACGAAGACGACGAAGACGACGAAGACGACGAAGACGAAGACGAAGACGAAGACGAAGACGACGACGACGACGACGACGACGACGACGACGAGGCCGCAGCAGTGACGGCCCCGGAATAATTACGAGCGCTACCCCCGCGGCGATCTTTCTCCAACTCTTTTCTCTCTCTTCCTTCCTATATATTCGCGCACAACTCTGTGCAGAATAATGGTATAGAGCCGCGCACATACGTCGAAGAGTGAAAAAGGCTTTTGTGTGAGAGAAACGGCCTTAGGCGCTCTCTCGCGTGATTAATCTTAATTTTCGCCGAAGCGTAATCTTTAATTAAATCGGCATTGATCCGCGCTTGGCGTCCACCTGTCTCCCCCTCTGCCGACCAGGCATCGAGCGCTCCTGCGGAAAAAGCTTCGCTAAATTCAATCAATTTCAGCAAAGATGTTAATTATCAATTTATTGTATCGTAAATAACAGGCCTACCGAGGGCTAAAACGAGCCAAGAAGCGCACGCACCTCTTATTTTCGCCGTCTTGTACGTCGATCATTCATTTTTGCCCTCTCTACTTTGCCCATCATTTTGGGAGATTGAATTTTTTGCTCGCTTCGACTTAGGGCCTGCGAAAATTGTTTTAAAGTACTGGGGATTTATAGATTGGAGGTATGTGCGGGACCGAGGATTTCTCGGGAAATTGAATTTTAATTAAAATCAACTTTTACGCGGCCAAGGAAGAAAGAAATTAATCAATGAACCGAATAACGCATTGAATATTCATTAAAGATTTTTCAAGATTACGAAGATTACGACATCGGGAAAATGAACGAATTTCATCAAAGTTTCTTTGCTGAAAAACTAGAGGATCCCTATTATTAATGAGCTGAAAAAGTGATTTTTAACGCAAACAGAATTTTCTTTCTTCTTTTCTTTCGAGTGCGATCTTGCGGGAGCAGCGTGCGATGCAGATTGTCTACACAAAATTAAAATGCTTAAAACATGTATAAACTATAAGCGAATAAGCGAATTGCGCTCTCATGCAGCACGGGGATATGAAAATCAGGTATGCAAAATCAGGACGGCGACCGAAAGTGCAAATTCGATAAAAGACTGGAATCAGCGTACAGCCAACCGGCACTTTTGCGCCGACGACAAAGAAGAGGAGGAGAAAAAGCAACAAGAAAAAGAAGTAAGAGATTCATTTTCTGGCTCCGTGATGCTGCATTCGCCTCGTTTTTCCCCTTGTTGCACTTCTGATCGATCGCCGCTCGATATTATTTTTCCCCTTTTCCTTTATTTGAACTTTCTGTATATTTCGCTGTTTTTAGATAAAATCGATTCAGTTGCATAACTAATAATTGTGAGAGCCGTTTGCAGTTGCAGCAAAGAGCAAAAGAGTCAAGGGTAAGTAATTTAGTGGGAATCTGTCTCGTTCCGATTTTCACGAGCAAGTCGAGAAAGGGTGCCGTGTAATCGTCGCTTTCCGTCACACGTGCAAGAGGTAAGAAAGCAATTTTTCGAAAGAGAGAAAAAGTAAGTGGCGTCTCAACGAGGAACTCGAGTTTCTCTTCGTCTCTCCGGCAGGGCTTGGAAATTCCGGCCGAGTATTACAATGGTTGACAAATTGCGCCACGAACGATGCGAGTCCAGGCTTCACTTCTTTCAATGACCGCTTCTGATTTACAAACAATTCTTTTAATGACTTTAATTTATTCAGATTCAGCCGGCGATTAGGCGAGCTTGTATTAAAAACTTTTAAAGGCGTTTAAAGGACTTTTTCTTGCATGCAAGTGCAATAGCCAGGTTTAATAAAATTTGTCACTTACCTCACAGGTAGTGATATACGCGAGTATAATTGTTGTATTATTAAAAAGATAAATGTTAATGTAAAATGATATGGTTGCAGAAAAGAGAATAATAATAATGTAAAGAAAAAATGATTTGTCACGAAATACTCTGCACGATACGTCGCGATTCGCATGCAAAGCGTGAGGCTTTTATTATACATTGATACATATAAACAATAAAGAATTGGCTTCGTCCGAAGGAATCGACAGTTGATGAAATAGTTGTTTAGAGAAGGAAGCTCTTTGAATATTTAGGCGGGAATTTATTTTTTAAGTGCTTTCTTGCTCGGGCGGCTCTGCTCATATCAGACAGCTGGTCTGATGGAAGGAAAATAACCTGGAGGAGAAAGAGCGAGCGGGAAGACGTGCGTGTGCCTCTGATATTCATTCTAAAGTTGAAAGCAATCGCGCGAACGAAAACCATTTCCAGCGTAAATCTCGCCTCTGCAGGAATTCAAAAGCAAGCCGAGCTGAATCCCGCAAATATACTGAGAATACCTTTTACAGCTACACTTTTCGACTAGACTTTAACACTTTCAGAATTTTTAAGAATATTTACTTAATTGGAATGAATTTCGCTTTCTCATGCGTGGGAGATGAATTATTGGAAGACGGGGAGAGCCGGTGCTTGTCTGTCATATTCATTGCTCTCGTGGACCCTTGTTAACTTCGTTATGATGGGACTACGAAGCCGGACGACAAAGAAATTCTTCAACGAGCAGGTCACAATTAATTCGAAATTACGCGGTCGATTAAGCGAGTTTTGCTCGAAAATACGCGCGGCGATCATTAATTATGCGACGTGGACATTTGCAATTTCCAGTAATGGGAACACATTTATATGCAATTAATTTTGTTACTCAGATGCTTTTAATTAATGAATAATATAGAAATTGTCATGTTAAAATTTCATTGCGACCCTTTGAGGTTAGTTGCATTATTCGGAAAAGTTGGAAAGTTATTTTGAATTTCGAATTTAATGCCCCAAAAAAGCGTAATAGCTTTTTCAAATAATTTTCAGACGGTAACTGCTGAAATTTTAATGGCTCGTATAATTTCAGCTAATTTCGAAGATGGTGCGAGGCTTAGTGCTTAGGCACCGTGTCAAATTGCCGACAAATTCGCGCCGCTCAAAATTTCTAGCCTCGTAAAGATGATTGCCATCGAAGAAAGAATGTCTAATAATGAATATTCGCTCTCGGTGGGAAAACAGGGAAGAGGGAACTGAAAGCGATCGATGCAGGAGAAAAAATGCGAATTTCGAAGTAATTTCGACACTTCGTGGAATCCCGGCGCTTCCTCTTCGGCGTAATTTGTCGAAGGCCCTCCCCGGGGCTATGCAGACTCAAGAAAGAAACTACGCCGCGGGCACGAATGTTTAAAAGAAGAGGCGAGGCGGCTCGAAGGAGGCGGGCAGAGAAAGAAGGCAACGGACGATTTAATAGGAATTAGACGAGGTGTTGGCAGGGAACGTTAACTCGTTATTTGCTCTCGGCGGCACGGCGCGGCGGCAGCACGGATGGGTATAATGTATATTGTTGGACGCTCAGCGGAGTCAGGCGCCAGAAGAAGCCTTTTTTATTTCCTTCTCCTCTCGAAAGAGCGAATAGCTTAATTGCACGGTGCTGAAAGAGGCTCGGATCCGCGTAGAATTTATCCTCGACATCTGCAGGCATCTCTGCGGCTGAAACAAGGCCTTTTAAAAAATTCAAATTTTTTTCCTAGCCAAGGAAAAAATCTGAAGGCCTCGATTACCTATATTCAGAACGTCTCTGCTGAATTGCTTTCTTCGAGTCGTCGTCTCGCTAAATCTTGACAATCCACGCACGTATTGATCCACTTTTTCTCTCGATTCTCTCGAATTCTCCAGATTTCTCAGTCCACCTTTCCTTTTCCTTGCTCCTTTTCTTCGCATTTATATATAAAATACATATATATATATATATATATATATAGAGATATATAGAGATATATATAGATATGTACAGGTCCCCTCGTCGTTCTATGCGCCACTGCCCGAAAAATTCATTTTTCCTCCGCGCACAAACCCATACATTCCCAAACTGCCGCACGTCACGAGTTTTCTCTTGCATTATATAATATGTTAACTATATACACGTATTATACTCCGTAAATCGACTTTGCCTCAAGCGCAGCAGCCCGCACTCCGCAGTCGCCTACAGAAAACTCGCATACATCTCCCTATGATGTACACATCCATTTAGCCTCTTTAACGGAGTCTTAAACTTTTAACCGTTTAACCGATTTTTACATTTTTTACACATCATTTTAAGAGAAGACTTTTCAAGGTCTATAAGCTTCTCTTAATGCAAAAGGATTGCAAAACTAGTCTGCCGATCCTAATAAAACTAAATCAAGCTTTTCATTCGCACTTATTTTATGTCAATAGCCTTATATAAGATTGATAGTTTCATCCAAGTGAATCGTTCAATATCCTTGGGTCTTCTTAATCTTAATGAAGAACGAAAATTTTGTTTAGGGAGAAGGTAATTTGTGCTATTATTCGAAACAGGAAATATTGACAGCTGTCTCAAAATGCTTGAAAATGTCTGCGCATGCTTTATTTCTCGCAAAGAGGTCGCGAGGTCACCGCTGCATTTCTCTAGCTTTTTATCTATTCGTCTATCGTTCATTTTTTCTCAACCCTCATTTCGGTTTTAACCTCCTCGCATCCACCCTTTCATTTCCTTCCACCTCCCGCTCATCGATCGACCAAGTAACGTTAAGATACTTGGACACATGTTCCCCGTCCCTCCCCCCTTTCTTTTGCTTCTATCCAGAAAATGAAAAAATGCCTCTCGAGCGTGAATTCTCATTGAAAAATGTATGGGATTGAGGGGCGAAGCGATGAGGGGAAAAATTTATTTTCAACATTCCGATCAAATTTTCTATTATTTCCTTTTACCGTATCTATGCCGACCATTATGCCTTCATTTGGCGCTTATTTACATAAAGAATAATCATGCGATTCCAAATTTGCTGAATTATATGAACCTTAGAGTGAATGGTTTTATATTAATAAAGCCGGCTATTTAATTACCGAGCAAAATATAAATGTCAAAAATATGAAAAATTTTTACTTGAAAATGAATAAATATTTTATTTGGAAAAGTGACTGAACTGTAACTGAAAGTTGATAAAAACTAAGAATTAGTGGGAAGAAAAAGGGTCGATGTAAATTAATGCGGCTATATCGTGGATTGTAAAGCTTTTTGCCGGGCTCTTGCGATCGATCTTTGGCGGATGACAGGCACGAGGCGCTCATGATGTCTTGTATATATAATTGAAGATTTCGCGGGAACGAAACAGCAAGAGGCAAGCGATCCACGAACTATCTGTGCCATGTTCACACGCGAGAGCCTCCTCGGTATATACGTTATATAGACTTGAGCACTCCCGTGATGTATACTCGGAGAAATTCGCGCACGGAATATGTACGGACAATCTCAATGATTAAAGCAGTGCTTGGATCGCCTGAGACTTTAAGTGTGCCGCTGAAAGAAGAAGCTACTGGAAGCGAGAAATAAAGAAAGAAAGAAATAGCTAAAGTTTATTTGGAGAAGGAAGAAAGTGGCCGGTTTGGTAAGGCAGTGAAACGATTGGTGAAAATATAAGGAGAAGCCGAGGCCAGCAGAAATCGCGATGATAAGCTGCAGGATGGATGCTTTGAGATGCGAGTATCGACTCGGGCTTAAATCCGGCTTTATTCTTTCCTTTTGCGGCGAAAGAGCGATGCGCGCGTTGTGTTCCTCTCGAGTTCCTGTCCCTCGTTGGCAATGGCAGAGATATCTTTGCGCGCGACTGCAGTCGTTCACTTTCGCTATTGTTTTTCATGCGACTATTTCGACGAGAGGAGGCAAATAATGAAGAAGGACGGGAGGCGATTTTTCGCGTTTGTGACGATACAAGTTAGCGTCGTTGCGCAGTAGGTGCGGCGCCTCTTCGGCATCGATGCATCGCGCGTCGCTCGAGATTAGCCGCAGCCCGGAATAATTGGGATGGATGGATAGATAGATCGAACGAGCTTCGCTCTAGAGGCTGCGCTAGAAGGCAGCAGGAGCTGGAAGGATGATTAATCGAATCGACTCTATTAGTCTAAAGTGGATATCAATTCGCTTAAGAATAGTGGGGATCGTGCGCAAACCCGAGCCCTTTCCCGCGCCCTTTACCGTCTTCTGCCCTTTTCCTTCTTATTAATTACTGCGTCCTCCATTTAACCACTTTTTCCAAAATAACCCAAAACTCGACATTTTTCCTTATCTTAATTTGCAAAATATACAAGACGGTTGCGGATCTTTTTTACGAGTTTTATTGCAGTAAGTAAATAATTGAAGACAAGGCCAATCTACCTTCGAGCTTACTAAAAGTAAGAAAGAGAGAGAAAGAAAGTAGTAAAACGAGCACAGGAAAATACAAGCAGCTATTCATAAATTTTAATGAAATTCCAAGCTGCTCGGAAGTTATTCAAATCTATTTTCCCGTAAACTGATTCTGTTTCATAGCCAAAGATTATTTCGAGGAAGAAACTAGCTAAGCATAATCCTCGC
Organism: Ormyrus nitidulus; assembly: GCA_900474335.1. Classification (NCBI taxonomy): domain Eukaryota; kingdom Metazoa; phylum Arthropoda; class Insecta; order Hymenoptera; family Ormyridae; genus Ormyrus; species Ormyrus nitidulus. Next base: position 12,286 of record UCOL01004014.1, read on the forward strand.
TCGTTTGGAACGAAGGAACTTTTACATTAAATGTGCATTAAAAAATACGGGAGAGAACTAGGAGACTCTTTTCTATCAGAGCTCGGGAAATATTTTGAAAAGGGATGTTCAAATTGAGCCAGACGATTTCTTATTCAATTTCGGCCGAATTTGCAGATCCGCTAAGTTGTCTCGTCAAGTAAAGCAGGGAAAGAATTTGCTGCGCAGAGTGCGCATATTAATCCTGGTGCGCGAACAAAACGAATGAGAGCTGAATTCTTGGGCAAGTTGGGCGAAAGTACGAAAGCATCGGAGCCAAAGAAGATGGAAAGGGCTCGGGTGTTGGAGGAGAAGGTAAGAAAATAGACGGAGAAAATTAATGGCCGTTAATCTTGTCCAAGTGATGGAGAAACGAGACACTTTAAGGCAAATTATTCGTGTTAAAGTCTGTCTGCGCGAGTTTTCTTGTGTTTTTTTAGCGAATCGATTGGTTTCTCGTTTCGCCAAGCGCAGAGCACTCCGAGTCATTCCAAGCTTGGGGACGCTTTTTTTACGCGAGGATAAATACATAAGAAATTGGACACTTTGTCGGTAACGAAGACATTTAAATCTTGATTGAACAGCAGTGCAGGACTACATCTTCTTTTAATGATTCAAGTTTTTGGAGCACGGATTTACCGACACTATTAACTGCATTAGTTGAGCTCACTTTCCAAGAGGTTCACCATTATTATTGTTGGAGGGAAACTTTTTAATGAGATGTGCGATTTTGAGCAAAGAGCAAGAGCAAGAGCAAGTTTTTTAAATTGAGAAAGCGAAAACTTTCAGATTTACTTGGAGCCAATGTAGAATTAGCGCCTATGCAGGCAGCAGTCGTTTTTTTTTGACGCATAACTCGGCCAATATCGCGAATCGTTTAATGCCACGCGGGGCTGCGTAACGACGGCAATAATTTATAGAGCCCAGGCGTATACACGGACGCTCTTGGCCACCTACGATGGAGGAATTTCATTACACGGATAGTCCCGCCAAGTCTGTTTATACGTACTTTCAAAAAGCCCGAATAAATTCATTCCCTTGATCTGTTGGAAACTTTGCGGCAAGCTAGTTTTCTATTCGAATCAAAGGAGCTCCTTTGATTACGATATCGATGATGAAGAGCGAAGGGTAAAAGCCTCTTCGTACGAACAAATAGGAGTTTCCTTCAAATATCATTAGCCCGTTATTAACGGGCCGTTTCTCAAGAGAGCTGTTTTCCTGCATTTCAGCAGCAGCGGCGAAAACTCCGTTTATAATATCGAGCCATTACCGACAGCTAATTCAACAACTTTTCCCGGCCTGCGGGCTAATTTACAAGCAGAGTAAACACGTATTAGCCGGATCTCAAATACGCGCTCGGCGAATTATTCAAAAACATCGCATGGCCGATCTATATTTCGATCTCTCTCTGCATATATTTGCAGGATGCGATCGTCTCGGTAATCCTGGCCTCTCTCTCTCCCTCGCACTGCCGGTAATACTGTGTCAGGTCATGAGTTGGACATGGCAAAACAAGCCAGCTGGGAGAGAGAGGGAGAATTAGCTCCTCTCTGTCGGTCGTTCGCTCGTTCGGCCAGAATTCCTCTCCTAATTGGCCTGCAATACGATAATCGTATTTAGGATCTCGAGCATCGAACGCTCTAGCTCCTTGTTGCGGCTCTCTCTCTCTCTCTCTCTCTCTCTCTCTCTCTCTCTCTCTCTCTGCATTCGCTCTAACGGACGCGCTAACCCGCTGTTTGTTAACTTGGCTGCGGTATGTATGAAAAATTCTGAGCCTTTTGCCGAAGCCTTTTGCTGAAAAATTGAGGCTGACCGTGGCAAATCGATTTGCACAAGTAGCCCAGAATTTCCAAAAGTTAAGGAAATACCTGTGGCTTGGGAAAGTTCGTCAGCGTAGTGGCGGCTTTCGCGGCCACGGCTCGAAAAGAGCTTTTACTTGTTAACTAGTACAAGCGCGTGCTCTTCTGCTTTTCCCCTTCTTATTTTGCAGCTAATTTAACAAACTTTCAGTTAATGCGCCACACTGAATTAATGCCCCCTTTTCACTCTCTGCCTTTGCCTTTTCTCTGCAGCTTGAACAGGATTACTTATTTTTAAAAATATAAATTTCAAAATTTAGACGTTCGAAAGCCTCTTAAGCATTAACATTTGTTATCTTTTGTTATCTTGACTTTATTTTCATAAAGAGCTATTTTGAAATGGTTTCATTTTTACGAATGCAAAGCACAGCTCAAAGGAATAAAGTTCACTTTCGAAAATGACAACTGATGGATGACAACTGACATTTGTACGACGAGCAATGCAAGAGGGGGTAAATATGCTAGAGGAATAGCGTTCTTATCCCACATGTCTGTCTAACAGTAATACAGGGCGGTAAAGTCGGAAGCGTCTCAACATTAAATATTAACGAGAATGGCAAGTGGCAGTTCTCGGGAAAAATCTAACGGTTATTATAGCTAGTTGGCTTGATACTTTAGTACTGTTGATTTAGAGAGCCTCTGTTGGGCTAATCTATAAAATCTAGCTACTAAATAAATAATGTAGGTGTAATTCATTCTGCAAGCAAGAGAAAAGTGTCTACGCGAACTGTACAGTTTCTCGGACGTAAAGGAGAAGCTCGGCTTATTAAGACCTCGAGCAGGCCAAAGAAAATAGTTAAGAGATGGAAAATAATTGAATTGGTGCGTTCGTTTTTCGCTCGCGTTTGCAGGGAGTAAAATCGAGTTACCCGCTGCTTCGGATCGCGTTTCCTTCAACGTCAAGCGTGCTCGCGGAGGCGCGAAAAGAGACTGCTTTATTGCCGATTCGCTTCTCTCCACTGCCGTCGTTGCGGTTTGTTTGACTCGTAAAGCGCTGAGCTGTATGTATTTGCAGTCGCACGCAGATCTACCTCTACGACCTTCTTCTGAGCGACATCGATCTAGCCGAACCTTATTTATCCAACTATTATTATCCTTTTAGTATCGAATGCCAGCTCATTATTAAAAATTCAAAATTAATCCAATTAAGGCACTCGTCATTATTCGACAGCACTGCATTGGAATGCCATTACTTATTTTTTATTCAAGCTATTTATTACTACACGTCCCGCCGTAGCTTAATTAATGATTTAGATTCTGACGTGCAATTAATAAAAAAGCAAAACCGCACAAAGCACCAGCTGCGCGATAAAGTATCGATGTCAATGCATGATCAACGTGCATATGAATGCATTGCCAAAAACCAATATGCATAATATTAAGTTATAATATCGCAGAAATGAATTCCAGAGTACAAACGCATTACCGTTCACAAATCTCCAAAAATATCTCCGCTCCGATATCTCTCATTTTTATGAAATCTAATTAAAAAATCAATAGCTTCATTAGGTGTCTCTCAACAGTGTCACATTGCTATATCATAAAAACATTCCCATATTCGAAGCACTCGTAGTATAACTATTTAAAATTAAGGCAATCGGTTCATTTACGAGTCACTTTATTATATTAAATGTCAAAATATTAAGAGCTTTAATGGATATTTTGCGATTCTTAGAAGTTATGAAATTTATCTAAATAATAAGGAAGCGGAAATGAATAATAAACAGATAATTTTACTTGATATCGATGCTACTTTGCTTTTTACAAATGTGGGGTTACATTTATCAAAAATCTTTTTATTGAAAAACACCTTATGCATATATTATGAGACATGATATTTCATTGGATGATATTTTAGAGGCAGTATATTAACTTATGTATATATAATAATACCCCTGGTGAAAACTGAAAACATTTTTAAAATAATTAATGGCCAGTTTTTAATGGCAAAGTAGTTAATGGCCATAAATGAGGAATAGAATGTGTTCATTTTTCGTATAATAATGTAAACGTTTTTTCCAATCTTTTTAAAGCATTAAAAATGGAATGAATTCTGCAATTGCTATTTT
>UCOL01004015.1:0-16265 GCA_900474335.1 Ormyrus nitidulus
CTTAAAATACAATTATAACAGGTTTTTCGAACAACTCCAAAAATTACTATCACAAAGCTTCCTCTAGGAGGAAGCAAAAGAAACGTTACATCTTCAACAAAAGATTAGTTTACTTTTAAAATCCATATTTTTCTACGCAGACAATAAACAAAGCAAAAAATTTCCAACGACAATAAATAATGTCCACAGCGACAGAGTCATTAATTTATAATACTCAAAATTCTTCCAAAACGATATTGGCGCACAAATGTAAATAGAAACGAGAAGAAACGAGACTCAACAATGAATGCCATCAACGAGGGTCGGGCATATACGCGAGTCGGCAAGTCGGCAAAAGCCACAAATTATAGGCGATTGCCTTGCCTCTCTCACACATAGACCCGTTGTCTCGCGAGGTGACAAGCCGTGCCAACGACTGTCGACTCTCCTCTCTCCTCTCCTGAAAAGGGGATCGCCGGCAACGTTACAAATCACTTTTTTCGAGCCGCTCTCTCGGCTCTCTCTCTCTCTCTTTCCCTCTCACGCCGGGCTTGTTTTCCTTTCCGATTCAATTAAAGTATCCGGCCCAAGCGCGAGATTTTGGATACGTAATTCCTCCGTGAAAAAAAGGGGCAAAAGGGCCTATCGACGCGCGTGCTCCCCCTTTCTCTCGGCGTGGAAATTAGACTCGTATCTGGAAGAATCTGGAGAGCGAGAGCCGAGAGTGGAAGGAAATTATGAATAATGAGCGAGGATCGGAGAGGCTCCTTTGAAACGTCCGCGCCACACCGATGCGACGAGCCGATCGGCTTGGCTTTTTTGAAAGAGTGCGAAGAAGGTTAGAGAACTCGTTAGGTGGAATGATAAGTCGGAGTAATTTCACATGGGCCGAGAGTCGGCCTGTGTGTGAAACGAGTGACCTGAAATTTCGGCTCGCTTGATGGACAAACTCTAGACCGTTGACATTAATAACCGACGAAAAAACACGGCTAGACCATTTTTTTTTGTTCCCCTCTGCTCTTCTGATGAATTATTTTCCGTCAAAAGTGGGCCTTCATTTTTCAACCTGGATTTTTCTCGTATAAAAACTTTTTTTCAAATAAACGACAATTTTTTTTTTTAAACCTACACATTGCTATTATAAAAAAATTCACTTCGAGGAGGAATTCGAAATATTTAAATTATTATTTACCGAGCCATAAAACTTTAGTGGCAAATACAGTAAAATAATGACCTTTGAACTCTGAAGAATAAATAAGTGATTCGCTCCTTTACGAGTATTCTTCATTAACGTTATCCCGCGCCGATATCTAAAAAATCCCCAGTTTATTCGTTATTTATCAATAATTTAACGAGCCACAAATCAAAGGATACATCGGCACTACTGAGGTAGCTCTCTTCCCGCGGATGATTCCTCGACTTTCCAGTTCTATAAAGTTACGAAATACACGCCGGATACTTTTACAATCCGCAGATAGGAATCTCGAGCGGCGACAACCATCCGCGGCCGGAGCCTCCTGTTTATTAACAAAAACTCCCTCGGCGCAAACGTTTAAAATTACATTTAATTGCCGCCGCGTGCCTTTCTAACCGAATAAAAGAGCGGCCGCGGGAGCAAAGTGCGCTAAGTGCCGCTAACTCAGCTACTTAATGCAAACCATTAATTAGACGGGCCGCGCGCTTCTACACTTTGTATACACGGCGCCGAAGCGCTCTCCTCTCTCTCTCTCTCTCTCCGCAACAATTTCGAATATAATCCGCGGGCGATGGAGCGGCTCATAACAGCGCGCGCGCAGCTTCGGTCCCGCTCGCCCGCGAATCGATTCGCTCGCGAGGGAATCCGTAAATCTGGCGAATTAACGGTCGGCGCGGGACTCAAAACTCTCCGCGAGTCCCCCCCGAGCTTTCCGCGGAATATCGGTAGTGCCGCGATAAGCCAGCGGGAGCCGTGCCGTAATGTCATTAGCGTCCTCCTCGGGAGATCTGCTCGTAAACGCGCGACGACACGGATTCCGGATTCCTGCGTCCGCGTGTAAGTAGCCGGAGGATCTCTCGCTTGGCCTTCGCTCGTATGACCCCGGCTGTATGATGTTAATGCCGCGCGAGGCTTCTTTCGAGGGGATCGTTGAGCGGTGTGTGCCTTCTTTTTCAATTTGTAAACTTGAATTCCTGGCTACTAAACGGTCGCAGGTACTCGTCCGCTTTAATGGAGGTGAAAAATTCAATTCCTCGCGGATTAATTAGGAATTCGGTTTTATGCCGCGGAGTAAAGGTAAAACGTTAAAGTTTTAAGTAGCTGTTCTCGTTTCTGAAAAAAATGATTATTATTAAACTTATCGGGAGCCGTTTCGTTTCACAAGCTTTTCTTAACAAATAATTTGTTTAATACTAAAAGCCGATAGAATTTTCACAGAGCAAAAAAGGAGACAACTCGGCTATGGAAGACGCACAAAACCCGACGGGGTGCATTGCTCGGCAAAGTAATTTTAAAGGACGCTTCTTTCGGAGTAGAGAGAGAGAGAGAGAGATCGCATACAGCAGCGACGATGGCTTGGCTTTGCCCGCTTGGGTTGCCTAGGCAACGCGCTAATTAGCTCAGCCGACTCTTTGGAGTGGATACTTGACTCTGTACTTGGTAACCTCTCGCTCTGTCTCTGTCTTCCAGCCCGCCCCGGTGGGGGCTCTGGCCCACTCGAGGCCAGTGACAACCTGGCCTGCCTCCGCGGTACCGGCATGCGATCGTTAATACCTCTCGTTAACGTTGCCGCTTTCCACCGGCATGCGCGACGCGGCCCTTTCGCTAATTCTATGACAAGCGCGAGTAGCCGACGCTTGATGATGATGCTGTGTCCTGCGGAGATTCTCTCTTTCGAGGCCTGCTGTTTTATGTCTCGGAAGGGGAAATTTTCAACGATTCGCGGAAGAAACAGTATTTTAGGCTAATTACGAAAAGTAATTTTTACAGGGTTTTAATAGTTTCTATACTTTAAGTCGGGTTAAAATTTTATTAATGGGAAATGTGGTGTTTTCTTTGTGGACAGTTGACCAGATCAAATGAATATAAGGCGACAAGGGCTCAAAAACCTTTGTATCCGGAATATTGCGTGTCAGTGAACTTGTCATCACGAATGTCCCATTATTATAAAACCAATAGTCCCACCATAATTGTGCACACGATAGTCACGTATGACAGTTTTTATTTGTAAAGCTAAACTTTCATATCGGAAACGGAAATGAAGTCCTCTTTCGCTTGGCAAAAGAGCGGAATCGAACATATCGCAAGAAGAGGATATCACCTATTTATTTCGTTGCGTCACTTGTCCGTATTTCAGGTACTGGTTAATATGGCTTGCGGTCGGTAATTTTCGATCTCCTTCCGTTGCCGTAATTTGAAAGAAATTCAATGCACCCATATGATGTTGGGAAATTGAAAAAATGCTCGCTGACAGAAGTCTGCCATTTGTCACAAAGGAAACAATCTTAATTTTGCATTAAAAAGAAATCTCAAGAAGGATGACTCCTTTCATTTAAATAAATACTCATCCTCTTGCACGTTTAAAAGATTTAGTTCAAGTTTCATAAAATATTTCGAGTAAAAACTTAAATAAAATATAAAAACACAGATTTTTGCTCGTGTTTAAAAAAGACGAACATAAAAGCATTTTATCATCAATACTATATCAATATTCTTTCACTCCGATAGCAGAATTCACGGTTTATGAGTACGTCAAACGCCATCGTAGCTGATCCTTCCCGAGGAGGGACTCGGCTACCCGTTGATTTAGAGTCCGACTGTCAGAGACGTCGAAACGGTAAAGGGAAAAAAAGGAGCGCAAAAGAATATTTATCTCCGTTTCTCCCTCTGCGCTCCGCAGAACTGTTTAAACTGCAACAGAGTCTCATAGCTCGAAGACAGGCAGTTGTTTTGCGCCCCAGCCATTCCCACACACACACACACATACACATTCTCCCTCACCTCTCTCTCTCTCTCTCTCTCAGGTGTTACAGGTGCGTGCCGCTCGTAAAGATGCAAATACCGTCGAGGGCAGCTCTCTCCCTCCTCGGTGTCTTTCTCTTTCTCCGGCTCTCTCTGCCGCGCTTGCGGACTCGTCAAGAGAGGAAGAAAGAGAGACTGTCAGAGGAGTCGCGATTGCGAAAGCGAGGCGCTTGCGGTCTCTATCTGCTCGGCTAAAAATGCCCTCCCTTCGGTACACACGCGCCTCTGAATATATTGTGTGCGAGCGCGCGCGAGAAAAGGGCAAACTGCGGCAACGGGGGAGAATCGACGGAGAAAGAGGCAGCGTCGACGACGACGAAAAAGGGAGCGTATTCATATCCTGTTTGTGGAGCAAACAGGTCAGCGGAGCACTGCTCCCGAGCAGCCCATTCTTCTTCGCGGCGGCGAATTTTCCACCGCGTCACCCGGACCCCCGCACTTTTAAGGCTAGCTTCCTCGCGCTTTCCGCAACAATGTGGAGCCCGCCGGGAAAGTTAAATTAAGGCAGAATTACTAAAATAACACGGGCCGAGGTAGGACCAGATGCCTTTAACCGAGCTCTGTGCAAACCTGCCGCCGCCGCCGATCCTGCTGCTGCGAGGGAGGTGTTGTTAAGAACAAAATAAGCCTAATTATCGCGAAAATGTATAGAAGCGTTTATTTTCGAAATTGAATTGCTTACAGTATTAAACAATCCTTTTTACGTTTTCAATTTTCGAGACGATAGGATGAATTTAATTGCATACGATCGATTTATTATTTTTTTCTTTTTACCGTAAAACTTCTAGATGTTTTCTTAAAAATTCAAAACAGCACCAAACACTCGATCTCTACCGAAAAAATATGTACGCCGTGGCGCAAGCAATTTCATTTTGGAACATTTGCTTATCCGGCAAAACAACGCATTCACACAGTTCTCTAATCAAACTCACCAAATAAAGAAGAAAACCCGAACGACCAAACAATGACCGTTCAAAATCTCGCAACTGTTCTTTCATAATCCCAGCAAAGGGCCCCCCTCTCGAATCGGTCGCGTAAAAGCAATCGAGCCTCCGTAGCCTTCGGAACACAGACGTCACTCGAGCCTGGCAATTTTCACTCTTTCACCTCTGCCTTTATCGGGTGCTTCACTCTGCGAGAGCGCGATTCCCTGAACGGGGATAAAGGCGCGGCGTTTCTTTATTTAGGCCCCGGCCAGTATAAACATGACGCTATAAGCCATCGGGATTTGGAGTGGACCGACGACGGCGTCTGACGTCCCGCTCCCAAGAATAAATAAATAACGAGAGATTCCTCCGAGTCAGAGCCTCGGCCCGCGGACAATGACGATTTCGACGCGCGGGGCCGGATAAAGTAGCCTCGATTCCTCGTCCGGCTCCTAATCCTGCGGGATCGACGTTGGCTCTGGGATGTTGTTTTAAGGGCGTGAAACATGACAGGTGCACAATGGGCCCGTGAGGCGGCCGATGCTGCAGGTGCGAATGGACGAGATAAGTAGAGTGAAGACCGCGTCGAGTGTGTGTACAAGAAGACGCGTATTTTTCATCGGGCCGTGACTGATTATACGCGCGGAGGAGCCCCGGCCCTTTTGGGGGAGAGAGGGGAGCTGACGATGAAAACCGGCAATTTGCATCCGAACGCCCGGGACGTGAACTGGATTTTTCGCTGAATCTGCGCGCGCGGGCCGAGCGCTCGAGTGAATAATTTAAATGCCCATTGTCGACGCTTCGTTTTCTCGGCTCTCGCGTTATTTGTTTGAGGAAATGTGTTATTAATGAGGGAGCGAGCGCGCTAAGCAGATGGTTCCGGGAACGTCAAGAGTTTCGCGGATTGAATTTCTTGAATGTTTAATTATTTACTCGTCTGTATGTGTATACTGCGTTGTTAATTTCAATAATTATTGCGCAAGTGTATTATAAGTATGAGTCATTAAAAATTCAATTGCAAGAGCACCCTGCCTATTAATTCATATAGTTTCCTAATTCCGCTTAGAATTTTCAAACGCTTACGACTTTTTATTTTTCTCTTATTAAGAAGATCGTTTAAGGAGGAGATTAATATTAAACTATGGAAATAAGTCATCGCCGTAATATTTAGAAAAAATCCGTATATACGCGGGGAGTTTATGCACCGGAGAAATATGGTTTGTAAGTAGAGTTAAGTTAATGAAATAGTAATGAGCGGTTGCGCAAAAAAAATTCTTTAAATTTTCATCAGTTGCGCCAAGAGCGCTCAAATTGCAAAGCCGCCATTAACCTCCCCGTAATTAATTCAATTAGCGCGAGTTAATGAGGTTAATTAAAATAATTTCTTCGATATATCCCGCGTCATTCTTTCTCCTCCGCTCGCGGCTCTGCAATCTTCATCGATCGCGCATCGAAATCGCGCGAAAATAGTACACGTACAGCCATCGCCTCGCCGAGCCTCGAAACGCGGAAAAGCGCCGATCTCGTAATAATCAGCTCTGCTCTGAGCCATAACCGAAAGGTATAAACCGCTACGATTCCAAAAAGCGGGAAAAAACTGCTGCGGAGTTCGCGGCGAGCGGCTAATCATTGATAAACATCGCTAATGCGGCGTACAAAGTGGCCGCGGCGGCGGCTCTCGAAGCGCAGGGAGAGCTCGAAAATAGTCGGCGAGCAAAAAAAGAGTCGAGCCGCGAAAGAGAGAGAGAGAGAGAGAGAGAGAGGGAGATCCATCCAGAAAGATCTCGCATCATCCGGCTAAGCCAGCTGCGCGCAAAGGTTAGAAGCGTTGGGCCCCTCGCGGCGGCATATCGCGTATGCATTCGCCGCTCTCGCCTTATAAGTAACCACTCTCTCTCTCTCCCTCGCTCCTCGAGTCTCTCCCCTTTCTTCCTGCCTGCTCGTTTCATGGAAATTGAGTTTAGGCCGCGCGGCGACGAAAGCCTCGTAAATCTCGAGCCGGTGCCTCTCTGTCTCCCCGCGCGCTCTCACGGATGCGGATGTCACGGTAATTGGGATTAAACGACGATCGGCGGCCCCCAAAGCGATATCGGGCCCCGATTACGCGCCGCTCAATAAATACGCGGCTTTTACGCGAGAGGGAGAGAGAGAGAGAGAGGAAGAGAGGGCCCCGCGCGCGCTGCAATATAGGCGGCTCGAGCCGCTGGGAGACACGTGTCGAGAGAGCCGCGCGGAGATCTGAGGAGAGCGCGAGCCGCGCGGCGGTGTGCTGGACCTCGCGCCATCTCGAGAATTCAATTTGCGTTCGCCGTGTACGCGCGCGGATAGATGCGGAGCACGTTGCGCCGACGAATTCCGAGCTGTATACGCGAGAGAGAGAGACTGTTAACGTTGCCCGGACAAGTGATATTCCGCTTTCGTCTTTGGAAATTGCGCGCGCTGAAATCGAGAACGGAGTCGCTTTAGTAGAGCGTGGATGCCGCGGCGAGTGTACTCGCAATTAAAGACCTTTTATTGCCTCCGCGGGACGGGGAAGCGGCAAAAAGGCTGACTTTCTTCGCGGGGATACATAGTTTCAAGTGTGAGCTCGGCTAATAACCGTATAAATAGGCTCGATGCACTTGAGCGTGCTTCCTGAATGGGCGGCCGGTGATCAAGAAAGCACACCCGCGGCGGCGGCGGAGGAGCGGGAGAATATTGCACGGTGCCGCAAAAACGACTCGATGCCGCACCGATAATTAATAGATGATACTGCCGCTAATTACGCGATCGATCGGCTCGGCGTGAGCGTAAAAATTGATGCTGAAAAAAAAAGGACTCGACGGTCGTTATACGCGCGATTGGCGCGTTCGATCTTTGATGCTGTTGGAAATAAATTGATGAAAGTAAGAAGTACGTGCAAAGTACGCAGATTCCTATTAGATACAGCAAACAATAAGAAAGAAATTTTCGCTGCCAATTGTTGTGGACGTAAAAGAAATATTGATTTTCATTAAGCTGTTCAATTCACGACGCGCGCGCGCTTTACTCGATTATAAAAATGAATAAAAGATAGCGTAAAACGAGTAAGATCAATTAACGCTTGCCTCACTCCTCTCTCCCTCGATCTCGGACTCTCGGCGCGAAAAAAGGCGGCCCCAGCGCGAAGAAGAATCGCGCCTTATCTCCCCCCGTATCGGCGCTTAACGCGCGCCGCGGCTCGTAAATCAACCTACAGTTACAAATTTCTCGCGATCTCGCGCAAAAGAATTCTGGAATTCTCCCCGCCGCCGCCGCTAATAATTGGATCCACCCATGCTGGGAGCGATGCGCGCCTCTCCTCGCGCCGGGGCCCTGCACGCTCGCACGCTTTATGCGCGCGAAATGACAGGACGGTAATCCCGCGGGCGCACGTCCACCCACTCCGCGCGCGGCTCCTCTCCTTTTATTTCGCATTGTTCTCCGTGACACGAGAGGCTCTCTCCCCTCCCGCGCCGCTCGCCTCCTCCTGTCCCCCGACATTTATCTCGGAGACTTACCGCCTCTGGACGCGCTTCTTTCACACCCGCGAGCGCGAGGAGATGGGACGCGATCGTAAAGCTGGAAATAAAGGCGTTGCGCGAGACTGGGATATGCGCGAGCGAGAGAGAGAGAGGACGTCGTTAAACGGAGGGATTCTAAGGCTTCTTAGGAGAGTTGGGGAATTGTTTAGGGGGGCTCGTGTACCAGCGCCTGTCGATAGCGATCTGTAAGCGTCGCGCGAGGGAATTGCGTATGCGGAAAAGTGCGTGGTAAGCTGTGATTAGCGAAGGTTGCGCGGAAGGCTGTGCCATTGAGGAGAGGCCGGTATGATAGATAGGGAGTGTGATTTAATGGAGACATTTGAATTTATGGAATTTTAAATGAAAATAAATCAATTCATATCCAAGTGTATACGCACAGCTCTTTAATGCTCCGAATAAAAGTCGTATCGGACAATAATCCGTTTCTAATCTCGGCCGCTCTCGCCTTTTCTTTCGCCGAGAGAAAGAACATTCCAGTTTTATGGAGTAATTAAACCCGGCTTGCTATCATCGCGCAACGACGTCGTTCTAAATAGGAACATAAATTAATCTAAATGAGCATTAAACGACTTCTCCGCATAAATCATCCGCCATGCGCGGTTTTCAAAAATCCAGACAGCATCCATCAAAGGCCGTAAATAGGCTCGGGCGATCTCGCGCGCGCGCGCGGCATTGTCTCCGGGCCCCCATTGTGGACATCCATCGGCCGCGTGATTTATCGACCGGCTCATAAATCCTTATCGATATCATTGAAATGCATGACGGGCTACCCACGTCATACGCCGAGCGATCGGCGGAGCACACGGACGGAACACACGGACACCGCGCGCGTATCGGAAGCGCGCAGCTGCTCACTCCCACGCTCGGCGAGCGAGTCCTTTAAGCCGCGCGCCGGGCAAAGGCGATACAAAACTGTATTACCGAGAGGCGTTTGGCGATGCACATACTCTCCGCGCGCCGGGCTTCGCGTGATCACCACCTATGGCATGTTAATACACAATAAGAGAATCGAGCGACCTGCTAGCCAAGCGGCGCATAAATACGAGTTTGTCGAAACTGCGGGCCGCGCGCCGCGGAGCTGCGTTTAATGGCCGAAACATATTACGACGCTCTATCTATCTCTCTCTCTCTCTGCCCGCGAGCAGTTTTATCTTTATTTCGCGATTATGAATATATCTCTGATAAGGAACATGCTAGTTGGGAAAAGTGATTTACTGGCGGGCTTTTTCTCCGACGCGATGCGGCCTTTTAACGCATTCTAGGCACTCTCCTTTCTCTTTTCCTATTTCTATTGTTTACGCAAATATTGCGCTTTTGTTTTCACTTGTTATTTGCACTTGGAGATTGTGGTTTTAGTTTAAAACTTGATCGTTCTAACATAATATACGTATACAAGTCAAAAATGGAGTATGAATGAAGCATAAGGAAGATTTTTTCAATTTATAAATTAATAATAACTATAATTTTCTTCTATACGTTTCCATAGAAAATCATTTCATTTGATTGAAAATTTTGCAAATATATATTTGAAAGAAATTCACTTTATAATAAACTTGAATCACTAAACTGCTTTGCATTTATTAAAATATTATTTTTATAGTTATAAAAGAGCTTTCAGTTAATTAGCAGGTCTGCCTAAGAAAATAGTTGTATTTCCACTATAATAGGTTATTGCCTTAAAAAACATTTCAACCTGCTCCCAAGTCAAAGATCCACAAAGATAAGACACGTTTCGCCCGGCAGTCTTGTTTCCCTTCCAATTAGACAAAGGAGAGCATTAAAATAATTCGTTATTAAAAAGAAAAATATTTTACACCGCGCGCCTCGGCCGTGGCCGAGGCGCGCGTAAGACGCCGACAAGTAGAAGTGCAAACCTCGGCGGCAGAAACACCGTGTACACAGAGGGGACTAAGGCGACGATTTTCCTGCGCCTTATACGATCCACCGAGCGGATTCTCGCTGCCCGAGTTAGAGTCTTTCCCGTCCAAACAGGGGCTCTCCGTTTAGCGTCTGCCGGTCGGCCCGGCTACCGACTAGGACAAACAGACCACCGGGAAACAACAATAAAAAAGCGCGCGCCTATTTGTCCACCGGGCGAAAGGGCTGACGATCTCGAAAAGATAAACGGAGAGAAAAATCCCCGGCGGTAGCCGTCTACGTGCCTGTACGGAGGCAAAAAGCCCGGGAGCCGTGCGCGAGGACGTTAACCGAGCGCGAGGTGCGCAGGTGCTAATTGCGCCCGGCGTTTCCTTTTCGGAGACGCGATTATTCGCTCCCGGGCTAAATGGTTCGACAAACAGGAGACCGCTGCCGCTGCCGCCGCTGCTTCGGCTTCTGCCGCTTCCGAGCCGCCGGGCGCTTCAAGAGAGATAAGAGAACGACCTTAGATTTCGGCGAGGGGGGACTGTCGCGACGGTGAATTCCGAGAATTACTTTACACTTTGGTTGGAAATTAAGGCGATGGCTGGGCTGGTAATGGAGTAGTAACAGCTTGTTTAAATGCTCCTTCGAATTATGTCAGTAATTCAGTCCACCCGCTTCGAAGACGTATATAGGCAACACCGTTAGCGAAGAATATTAACGGTTTAACATGGAAGAACTTTATTCACTTTTCGAAGACCGACTCTTTCAACTGTATTCAAGAAAAAAAAACATTGTTTAGCCAAGAGTTTGTTGCGAAGACACTCTCGTTGCGGGGCTCGAGGTATATAGCGCAGCGACGACAAAAGAAATCATCCGCCACCGGCGACATGAATATTCAGAGCGGCTAGTATTTGCATTTATTAAAACAGCGGGACGAAACCCTTTATTTCACTGCGCTCGCATAATTGCTACCTTGCCGAGGCTCCTGCAGTCTTGTTTGTCGCTCCTTCAACGGCCTCGAGAATGAATGTGCTATACGCGCTCCCGTTTCCGCTTTGCCGCGCTGTCTTGCGTTATTGTTGTTAACTACGTGCTTATTACGGGGCCGCTTTACAGGTGATACCTCTACCTTAGACAGTTTCAGAAATTTCAATAAAGGTTATTCCTGCGGCCTGACTTTTTTTTCGTCCCCCCCACCCGAGAGAGAAAAAAAAGGCTAAAAAGAGTAATGGCACGTTCGAGGTATCTAAACTGTAGCTATAAACTTTCTTTGGCAATGCCTCTCTGCAATACTTAAGTCGGCTCTTATACATTTTCCATCGGCGTTATGAAATTCTTTTTTAAGGAAGAATAATGAACTGACAATCAGTTTGGCATCGATATACCGATTATGATTATCAGGGGGAGAATAGTGAGAAAACGTTCCTCGTTAAAATATTCTGAACCGCCGCGCGCGTCTTATCGAATCGAATCGAGTTGATAAAAACCCGAATAAAATACGCCGGCAATTATTGTTTAGAACTGTGTAATTGTTATTTATTAAGACAAATGCGAGTAATTTATATTAAAGAAAAGGATTGTTACCGCCTTAACGTTATACGCACCGGCCTATCTGTTATTTTTAGACTCGAGGAGAAACAACCGTTACAAAAGCAAACTTATATTTCCTGCGGCTTATTTTGCGCGGCGCGCGCGCGAGCCATTTATTTAGAAAGCACGAAAACAAAGGCGAATACATTTACATGAATAATTATTTAACACAGATGAACCCGATTGCGCTATCGCTCGGACAGGGCCCGTAACAAGAGCCGTACGCGCAAGTTTTTCCGCGGACAAAAAAAGCTCGCGCGCGCCGCGATAAACCAACAGCGCCTCGTAATTAAATTAACGCCCCGATCCCTATATATACTCTGGTGTCGCGCGCGTCAGCCGATAATTTTGCATAACTTGATTACGGGGATAACGAGCGCGCGTGGATCTCGGGCTAAATGACGAAAACAGACCAAAAAACACGACCGTCGGGGAAAAAGAGGAGCTGCGAAAACGGATTAATAGACGCGCGGCCCGAGAGAGGGAGAGGGAGGAGGACCCGGTGTGCGTGGTGATCTACGCGCGGAGGACGCACGAGCAATTATCTCGCGAGCGGAGCTAAAAAGAAGCCGAGGGAGAAAGTGAAAAGGGAGAGAGGAAGATGGGTCGTGTGCGATCCGCCTTGGGAGGATATAGAGGGGGCTGGTCCTGCTCTGCTCTCAGGTGCTCTTTCTCCGGTGCACCTAATTACGAACGAGAGCACTAAACTGCAATTAAAGAGCCTCCGAGAACTATATACGCCGGTATCGGGCCGTCTTCTCTTATTGCGTGCAGCGCTCCTTTCTTTATTTTTTCCCGATGGCTCTTTTAGCCCTTTTTTTTGTGCAGTAGGCCGCTCGATATCTGTGTCGAAATACGAAGGGTACTTCAATTTCCAGTTTCTCTTGGATATATATTTTTTAAAACTTTTGACAATCCCGTTTACGGGGGGGTTTTCGTTGTTTGCGTAAGCTGGCTGCGGATAGAACCGAGTATCCTGCAACAACAGAAAGCACGTCCTACGAATAAAAAAAAAAGTGTACACTCGACTCGATTTTTGAAATATTAAGACAGCCCGTTTTAACGTCACTGAAATAACAGTGCAGCTCTCGCTCTTATCGTCGCCACCTATTCAGTACCCCTCCTGCGGCACAATGCAATATGACTTGACACATAATCCCCCGCAACTCCTATCAATTGCGAATATATTTTCATTCGGCTGCATTTTTAAGCGAACGCCAACAGACACACGGCGCTCTTTCATCGAGCCGTCACTGCGCAGGACCAAAAGAGCCTCGGCTCTACGCAATCCGCGAACAATAGCCAAGGCTGCCTGGCGTCTCCTCTACGACTCTCCATTCCGGGGATCGACATCGAGGACCCGACGCAGAAAATTGCGATATACCCGCCGCTCGCGTCGCGCGTGCAATATATACAAGCGCGCGCGCGCGCCTGACGCGGGATCTCGAAATAAACCGGTATTTAAAGGAAATAACGCTTTTGATGATCGGCCGTTCGGAGCTTGTCACTCGCTCGCTCGCGCAGGGAATTGACGAGCGGCCGCTTGTAAATACAGCCGCGCGCGCGCGCTCTTCCTAGATTAGAATCGGCAGGCCTTGGAGGAGGACGAGCCTTGGCCGCGGCGACACCGACGAAGCGTCAACTATTAAACCCGCGTTTAGGCTAATAGAAGACCCGCGCGCGCGGGGACTTTTGATTGATCGATCTAAAAGGAACGCGCGCGGAGTATTTGTCGCTGCCCTCGAGTATATAGACGGAGAGGAACTCGCGCGACACGATCGTCCGAGGATTAGATTATCTCTGCGCCGCGCGGCTCGTGTTCCTTTCAATTGCAACGGGGACGGAGAGGACGGCGACGATTTTTTGCGGCCCGCCGAGCGACGGAGAGTTACGAGGCTGAAATTGATTGCTGTTTGATCGGCGTTTTGATTTATGAAGGTCGCGCCGCTTTTTTTTCGATACCGACGGTATTAGTGAGTCATTCAAGGACAATTCTGTCAATATTTCAGAAGATGTATTGTTGCGCTCGGAAATGGGACTTTAATTTTGATAATGACTCACGGCTATGGTTTTTTTAGGCAGCTTCTACGATTACTGGAATATTTTTCGAAACGTTACGCGCGGCTCGACGTTTCATCGATCCCGAAGAATAAGTACTAAAGCGAGATAATGGCCTTACGACGCGCACATTGTTTTTCCCTTATCTGCATTTTTGCAGTCGGAACACTCGCAGTTTTACCGAGGCGGCAATCTACATCGCTTTATATTATCCACCGAAAATTCTTAAATAAATGAGCGGCGATGATTAATTTGTCGATTCATTTAACCCGAGAATCGAATGCAAAGACAATGGGAGGGAAAGGTGATGCGTAAGACAAAAGGTCGGTTGGGAGTTGTTTTAACGTAGATTCCGCGAGATAATAAACCGTTTTCTCATCGTAAGCAACCTCTCGGTCGATACTTTACGGGTGACGTTTCTACATTTCTCTTTTGTAATAGGAGACACAGGCCAGAAATAAGTTTTTTTTTTCTTCTGCTTCTCCGCGCGAAACAATCGAAACGAGAGTCGCACGGACGTACTCGCTCGCACAATCACTGCCAGGTACATACCCGAAAACAATGAGACGTAAAGCGAAAAAATACCTGTTTAACACTAAAGGTAATGCCGATTTAATAAGAGTGAGTAATGCCGCCAAGCGTTATCCTTCGACTTTATTGCTGGAAAATTGCCTTAATAATTAAGCGGGCCTTTTAATTGGCTGATTGAGCCGCATTCCAACGATTGCGACATTTTTGGGGAAAAACGAACTTGGAGGCTGCTTAAATTAGAATGACAACGAATCGTTGCGTAAAAATCCTTATCCAATGAAAGAAGCAACTCGGGAACCAGCAAAACGGACAGCGTAAAAAATCCGAAAGAGTCGCCCGTGAACCGCGGCGCTTTCCTCGTTTTCCCACGCGATCGAGAATCGCAGCCGACTACCACCAGTAGGATAATACCGACGCACTCTGCGCAGGCTCCGTGCTCTCCTCCGCGCTCTCTCTCAATAATAATTGCGTAAGTGAGCACGCATCGAGGTAGGCGTAGTCGGACATATCTCTCCGCGGGATTCGCTCTCTGGATATTGCGGGCAGGGCGGATCTCGGGCTCGGCGCGGCGTTCTACATCGGGCGGCTTTTCTTTTTTTCTCTCGATATATACATATACTTTCCGCCACAAAAGGTCGTCCCGGCTCTCTCTCTCTCTCGCGATAAACTTCTCTCCTCCCGCTGAAACAACGGATCGGACAAAGGATCGGCTTAACGAATGTCCGCTCTAACGAACGCGGACCACACCCTGCTTTAGAGTCGTACACCTGTGCACGTCGCTCGTTACACGGGGCTTAGAAAAAGCCGGCGAAAATGCCCGGGGCGCCGCCGCAGCCGCCGCAGCCGCCGCTGCTTTTGCAAGCGCGAGGCCGAGTAATGCGTTTTCAGGAATAATTGTACCGCGTCGCTTATCGCGCCGCGTGCACCTCCTCCGTACGCTCAAAGCTTCGGTGCGCGGCGGCCCGCTTGTGGGCCTTTTATTATGCCCGGGATTGATTGTATCGGCGAGTTTTGCGCGAGCAAAGCGGGAAGCTTATAACCTAGCGGATTAATCACGGAGGTGTGTGTGTGTGTGTGTGTGCTTGCGCAACGACGAGCTTTCGCGGTAACGGCCGTGCATTTTTTAGCAGCCTCGCGGGTCGTTGGAGTGAGTGACAATATCATTTTCAGTAGTGATGGATTATGGCTGTCTAAGCATTTGTTAATGCGCCCCATATTGTGTCAATCTAACGTCTTATCCGCTTCAATCTTGATTGCAAGAAAAATCTTGCAATTAATAAACGCGCGGGAGACTTGTCCCGTACTTTAAACACTGAACACGTCTGTAAAATGATTTCTATCAAAGTCCGAAAAAGAAAGCTGATAACGAAAAAAAGAATTACGGATAGATACTAAAGCGGGAAAATAAAGCGCCAAGAATGGAGGGGGATGCGCTTCGGCCGCGCAAAGCAAAGCCGGCGGAAAAAATCCCGCGGGCAGAGACAAATCGTCCGATTGTAAGTAACTCTCGGCTCCGGCGAACGCGCGAGTCGCCCGGAAAATAAGGCATTATTCCGTATGGGTGGAGCCTTGTCGCGCTTGAGCGTGAAATATGCTCGTAATAACTTTGGAGCGAGCGCTCGGCTTGTTGGTTTATCCGATAATTTGAAATTATGCATGCAAAACAGCGATTTATGAACTTTAGTAAATCACACGCGCCGGGCTCCGTCTCCGCGTAAACGCTGCGCGCGAGCGCGAGCTTTTGGAGGAGCATTGGGCTTGGTATACAATGTATTAGCC
>UCOL01004016.1:0-16285 GCA_900474335.1 Ormyrus nitidulus
GGGGGGGAGGGACGAGCCGCGTATATATCGGAATTATTTGTGGGAAGGGACGGTAACTTGAGAGGATTCGGATTGTTTATTGCTTATTTAGGACGGGAAACTTTAGAGTAGGGTATTGATCTTGGAAAGTTTTGATGCGCCTGCAGTAGAGTCGTTTGTTTTTGGAATAGAGAAACTTTATTCGGACGACTGATATGTAAATTATTTTTTTAAAAAGCTTTTCACAAATATTTCAATTGAATTATAGTATGTACTTTTTGACTTGGACCGATCTCCAGAGATTTAAAACAGTAAAACGTTTAACAATATTCTCCAAACAAAAGAACACTTTAACCACCGCATCAACAAAGACTTTCCTCTTTCTCAACCAAAAACTCCCCCGCAAAAACGTCAATCTCAACGGACCAGCCGCGAATTCCCGCGAACGCCTCGCCTCCTTCTCCCAAACCCGCGAAGGGTCCCAGAAATAAAGCCGAGTCCTTCGGCGCGTATACGGAGATGCCCGATAGCCGATATCTCGCGCGTCCACCGCCTTTCTCGGGAGTATATACATACGCGTGCGCGTTTTTTTCCCGCCGCTCGAGCGCGCTTTAATTGGCCGAACATTCGGGGGCTATAACGATGCCGGCCGAGATTCGAGGCGTCAAGCCGCAACCCCGCGGAGTCTCGCTGATCGCGCTTCGAGAGCCGAGCAGCTCTTTTTCCATTCAACGGGGCGCGAGGACGCTGAAAAATTAGGCTTCAATTGTATATTGTGTGGTGCTCCGAGAGGGGATTCTGCGTGGCGGATTAAAAAGGCTTGGTGGCTTTATTTTAGCTCGGATATAATAAGGTAGTCCTGCTGCGGGATCGATGCATTATTCATAAAGTGCAAACCTGCCATCTTCCGCGAATTTGGTCGCTTTGGTTTTTTGTCGCGAGAGGTTATCCTATTGTGGGAACGCTTTTTGAGCGAGCAAAAATTATTACGGGATATAAGACACGAATAATAGTCTCGAATAAATTTTAGATTCAATTTAATTTTAGATATGCCTAATACAATTCAAGTTTAATCTTGACATCAATTGAAAACCATCGTATACCAAATTCTAACTGAATGTTGAATAATAATAATAATAATTTGAGTGTAATGACCGAGGCAATGTGGCGCAGCAACAGCTGAGCAAGTCGCTCCTCTCTCCAAGAATCCCAGGACCCGAGAAAAGGAAGTCGAGTCTAGCCCATCCTCCCTCGAGCCGAAACTGCATCCAGGCGCATACTTTATAGGGGCCGATTTCCTCCTCTCGCGCATAGGAGAAAGAGAGAGGACCGTAATTAGCCAATATCGGCATATTATTATTGTTAATTCCGAGTGACGGAAAGGGATGGAAGGAATCTCGTTAAGAGAGGCGGAATCGATCGGAGCCCGTCGGTCGGGTAAGGAACCAAAAGCGCGTCTCGCATCAATCTCGTCTTTGAGAATTAATCTCCTCTCTCTCTCTCTCTCCCTCGCTTTTCATATTTGGCAATAATTACAGGGTCGCCGCGACTGATCGGGTCCATCACCGGGCACCGAGACTCTCTCCTTTTTTTTTAATGCGCTTTCGCACGATTCTAATATTTCCCATATTATAAATTATATCGGCAATTAAATTGAGGGAAAAAGGGGAGGAGGAGAGGGACCCGAAAGGGCCCCGACGGGACAGAAAAAAGGAGAGGTTATACCCGCGCTGTTCGCAAGCTTGTTTCTAGGAGCTCGGTTCGAGAGAGAGAGGGAGAGGGATATTGATGCTGCGAGAGAGAGAGAGAGAGAAAGAGAGAGAGAGAGCCGATTTTTAGCAACTTTTCGGCGATCGATTATGACAGGGATCCTCCGTCGGATGAGATGAGATTCTAGTTGCAGTCTTTTTTCAAAATCGAAAGTTCGAACTTTTCTCAACTTTTGGTCGGGGCGTATAAATGCGCGATTAATTTATAATAATTTTAAAAAAGTGAACATTTTTCTATACTGGCATGGAAAATCTATATCGCCCGACGCGACGGACGAACAATTGCATTGAGACAACAATCGAGGATAGAAAGGTTGCACCGCGTGCGTGCAATGAAACATCGCGAAACAATGAGCATATACTTTTCCTCCTTGTCGACTGGAATGATCTGTTTATTAAAAGTCAATACCGCTTAACGTCATTCAAACCGACGTATAGAAGCATTCTACGACTGCAGCCGCGCAGTCAATAAGTTGTCCGGATCCGCGTAACAGAAAAAAAACCTCGCTAAAAGCCTTTATATTCCGTGCAGCTGAAGAGGCGCATCGAGCGCTGCAGCAACGGTCCTCTCTCTCCGTACAAACTTAACACATTCAGATGCGACGATAACTCTCCATAAAATCCGTCGAAGCCCTGAAAAGGATACAATCTTATACGCAGGAGGGGTCGGCAGGGAAGGAGGGTGGGAGGGAGAGAAGCAGGAGGCTCGTATAAGGTAGACGGCGTGTCTGCCGTTTCTCTCAGGCTCGCTAACTAGAGGCTGCGTCCTAAAAAGAAGGCCCGCTCCGCTCTCTCTCTCTCCTCCTCTCGCGCTCGCTCGCTCGCGAGAGAGGGTCGAGTCGCTCGCGCTGCTCGCGGGAGAGATTAAAAAGTTAATGGGGGGGCGTGCTGTGGGGGCGTGCAAGTGTACGTGGTGCCGGGATTTATGTCTGCACCACTGAGATATCGTTTCGCTGCGCGAGAGAGAGGGAGAGCGAGAGAGAGAGAGAGAGAGCCAGTGGGCATTGTACTATTCTGCGAGCGCGCGCAGATATGAAAAGGGGATAGAGAGGTCAGAGAGTAATGGAAGGGAGGGAGGGCAGAGAGGGGAGAAGGTATCGGAAGGCGATAAGGATTCCTTTTCCCGCCTTTGGCGCGCGAGCGCGAATTTGCAAACGGACGCCTCGTCGACGTGAATTAACGACCCGCCGTCGGCGGCATCGACGCTGCTCGATCGTGCCTCCGCCTGCCCCCTTCTCTCGCCGGGGAGATCGACGGAAAATAAGAGAGAGAGAGAGAGAGAGAGAGAGAGAGAGAGTGTTATTATGGGGTGCGAGGAGGAGGACTATGTTAATGAACGGAGAGCGAGGCGTGCAAACACGATTTGTTCGCGCGGCGCGGCAACGGAGGGAGAGAGAGAAAGAGAGTCGAAGAATCGAAATCTGATTTCTGAGGAGCATCGCGTGGCTTTAACCTTTCGCACCTCCGCGAGAAGGATTTGTATTGATTGCTTATCGTTTGGGAGCTGCTGGCGGGGCTTTGCTCGCGAGGCTGTTTGGAGGTGAGAAAAGTTCGGTCGTTATTGGCTTTGCGAAAGATTGCTTTTAAGAACATGTTGTAGGATTTTAAATTGCTACTTCGGTTAAGCAGAAGCCTGCGAAGCATTACTTGTAGTACAAAATTATTTCAAACGAGTTCAATAACATGACATATTAACCACATAAATAATAACTTAGCACTCAATTTAATCCACTTTATTAATTTCGATAGAGAAACGCATTACGTGTCACAAGTATCGCGACTATATTAGCCAAAAAAGGCACGTAAATAGTTTAATTATATCGCTACCTATAAATCAGTCGACGGACACCCGTCACCTCCAGCGATACAGTCGCCCCCCTCCTTTTAAAAAATGTTGACTTTCGCACGCGCCACATCACTCTTGCGGCACTTAGCGGCGTCATAATGCGCGGCTGCCCGGCCGCACTTAACTCGTGAGTTACCGAACAAATTGGTTGGAAGCTGGCCGCAAAGCTGCCCTAAGGACAGGAGGGCATTACTTATGGGCGCGCGCCGCGGTCGCGCGTTTAGAGGCCTGCACCTACATCTGGAAAGGGGTCCGACAAATGAAGATGAACTGGAGCCGCTAATAGATCACTCCGGGGCCCGAATGCCAGTTCAACGCACGGACGGCCTGCCTCCCGGTTTAGCTACTTAATCCGTTGGGCTGGAATGCGACCGCTGCTTCATCGGATATTCGCATTTTTTAACGAATGCGAAACGAAAATTGACTGATTTCGATGTGTTGATTAGTGCGTTTTTCGCTTTCCTTCGAATAAAAAATGATGCTCGATGCAATCTACGGGCAATTAAACTACATTGTAAATCCTCCTCATACCTCCTATAAAAACAGCCTCCGTTAAATTGTACTACTTTGCTCGCCATTTCCATAAACAATGAATAAACTCCTTGTAATAACCCTATAAATCCGCGGCGCTTAACATAACAAGCATCGAGCGAGTAGATCAGAAACATATATAAGCACCGTTTACAAGGAAAAACGTTCTAATCGTCAAAGCAAAAGCAATCGCGGCTCACTTCCCGGTCGCTCCTCCGCCGAAGACGCACGAGGAGCGTTAAGCAGGCCAACGACGAAAAGAAAAAAAAAACGAGAAAAAAAAACACAGGCAGCAGCTCGCAGCAGCTCGCTCTCTTCGAATTAGAGAAAATTACAGAACACCTCGTAAATACATCGTCGGGCTAAGTGGTTGATTGGAGATCGCGGCGGCAGCGAGAGAGAGAGAGAGAGAGAGACTACCGCTAAATTATATCCCGACGCGGCATCGGGAGAGTTTTATCTCAGCGCGATCGCGATCGAGCGCGCGGCTACTCTCTTGTAAATTGAGGCGCGCGCGAGCTCCACTCATATGGCCCGATATAACAGTCCGGAAGTTTCCGGCTCTCCAGTCTCCCTCTCTCCCCCCCTTTTTCTTTGCGAGGTTCGCGCAAGTCATCGGGAGGCCCGGGAGAGGCCGGCTTCGTTTATTCCCCCGTCGCGAGATGAGAGTGGATTTTCGAAACGGGATTTACAGTTAGCCGACGGGTTGTAGCGTTGCCTCGTTATTGCCGGCTTTCGCGGACTTGTTAATTGTTGGCTTATTTATGTAAGAGTCGACGAGGCTCGATGGCAGATTGATTGTATTATGAAAGTAATGTTATTAGCCCGGGCTTTTGTCGAGGGTTATTCGATAATGGGGCTTGTATTGGGTAGTCGGGTATTAAATTATTTAGGATGATTTACGTTCAATGACACAAGGAGAAAGTATATTCTATTATCTATTGTTTGCAAAGTCGCAGAAAACTCTGTTATTTACGTAAAGTGGCCAGACTTTTTATGCAAAACATTTTTAAATCGCTTAAAACACCACCGACAATCATCTCCTTATTGATCAGCGCAAACTCGAAGATTTCAAAACGAGCAGCAAGTTTGTTAAAAGTTCATTGTTGAAAAAGCTTTTTCTCACTTGCCTCTGAGCAAACAATACCGCGGCAGAAGCCGGTAAACTCGCGCAGAGAAGCCTGCAGTTCGAAAAGAAAACCAGCTTTTCTCATGCGTCGAGCATCGCATTTAAAAAGCCATCAGCGGAGCCTCGCAGATCCCGGATAAAGCGAGCCATTAACTTGCCTAATAGTCGAAAGAGCGTTCGGCGCTCAGTCTCATAATGAATATGCAGAAAAGCCGAGGCGGAGAAAAGCCGCGCGGCGCAGCCGGTAATTCGAGAACAATGCGGGGGCGCGGACGGGGGGGAGCTGCCTGTTTTTTGTTTTCGGCAGCGGCTCGCGCAGCAGCAGCAGCAGCAGCAGCAGCAGCAGCAGAAGTGCAACGCTTCGCTCATTTTTCTCACCTCGAACGAACTGCCGCGATTATCGTAACTCTCGTCACTTCTTTATCGTAATCGACCGATCGCGAGGTGGATCGTGAGATCGAGTACGAGGAATCCTTCCTTCCTCCTCCTGCTCCTTCTCCTTTCCTCGTCTTGTTCTTCTTCTTCTTCTGGGGGCTTCTCGCGCGCTGATCGCTTTTGTTCGACGAAGGATGATGGTAAACAGATTCGCTCGCCTCTTTGTTTTCCAGTGCGGGCCCCATTTTTGCTTGCTCGGTTATGTGTGTACACGCTCTTTCTCACGCATTTGCCGGGCGAGAGATGCCTTCGATATACCCCCCTTCGCTCGCCGAGTAAATGACTTTTGTCGAATGAGCTTCAATTAGTCCCTGGTAACATAAAGTTTCTTTTATTTGGTAACGGAAAACTAACCATTACACCGAGTCGACTTGTTAGTTGCAATTCTGGGAGGATTTCTGCTTTAAAAATATTACTATAAACTGTCTTTGTTGAAGCCATGACTCTTGTTAAAGGACTTTATTTTATGATTCAGAGGGTTTACTCTACGAGAATATCTCCGATTCCAAATTCTTTAAAAAAGTAAGTTCATACATTACCTTATAAATATTTTTTATTTTAAAAATTGTCATTAACGATCATAAATTTTAATAAAAGCTAAAACAAAAGGCGGCAGCGAAATATTTATACAAAGCATCCACTTAAAGCAATACATCACAACGCGGAGCACAGCGCGAGCAACGGCAACCTCTTTGCTCTCATTTAGATCGGCGAGCGTGCGGCTCGCAATTAAAAAACAAAAGCAACAAATCAAAAGCGCGCGCAGCAGACTCATTCCGTACTCTCCTTTTTATCGGGCGTTCTCCGCTCCGAAAGCAAGAGAGAAAAAAAAGAGCACCAAGGCAAAAAGGGGGCTGCAAGCGCATGCATGTGCGCGCACCGAAATCGCACTCGAGGCGAGAATAAAGAAAGGCTCTCTCGCTCCGCGCGCACAATTTCGAACGAGAGAGAAGAGGAGAGCGAGAGAGAGAGAGAGGGAGAGCATTGCGCGTTTCGGTCGGGCTTTTAATATAATATTATTGGCTATTGATAAATTGTCGATAATGATGGGTTAGCCGATGGCTTGTGGGAGGGAGGGAACGCCGCGCGCTCGACTCGTCCGAGGAGAGATGCCCCTGAGCTCTCACGTATACCGAATTCTTCTCTCTTGCTCTCCCGAGCAGCAGGAACAAAACGAGGGAGGAAGGAAAAAAGGCCGAGACGGATATGAAGGGAGGGAAGACGCGCTTAGAGATCAAAGTACGCCTGATGTACAGGGCGAGAGAGAGAGAGGAGCTCGATATATATACGCGAAGCTTCGAACGAGGCGAGAGCTTCTTCGGTTAGAATTTATCAAGTCCGAGATGCATGCGAGTACTTGCAGGGAAGAGATATTGCTGTGAGGACTTTGTAGAACTGCTTGGGTTTCCTAAATTTACGAGATTTCGCGGCGAGTCGTGCGCTTTTTTGTGCGTTGTCGTCGAAAAAATGCTGTTTTTAATTAAAATATTTCAAAATTATCTGCAGTCTAATAAATCACTTTTTAATAAGACACTTTAATCTTGTGCAGTTATTTTCAATACAGTTAACAGTTTATGAATAATGACTTTTCAAAATCATTACCCGTTCGATCTCGGCGAATTTTGAATAAGAATTAAGAAAAAAGAAAATTGAAAGAGACATTAATTTTTTCCTAAATTAAAAGTTTCTTGCGTCATTTTAAAAGTATGCAACAGAAGCATTAAAGTTTCAAGTAAAATTTTCAATATACAAACGGGCATATTTTACAACCCAACCACTCATAATCCATTTCAGCCCTATTAGCCGTTCCAAAAACTGCACCTGCCACGTCTCCGTCCCCGAAAGGCCTCGCAGCGCCGAAAAAACCTTCGGAAAAAGTTGAAAAGCTAGAAAGTCGTCCGTCCTTGCAAAGGACGCGCGCGGTGGAAGAAGAAAAAAAAAAGAAGAGCCAACCTGCCAGGACGGGCGACACAGGCGCCGGCTCGTCCTGTCCTCCTCCCTTTTTTCGCGCTCGACAAAAGCCGCCCGATGATTTAAGGTCCTAACCCCTACACAGTCGCTCGACGGGGCTCGCGACTATTAGATACGCCTCGCGGCTCCCGCTGCGGAGGAGCCGCCTCCGCCTTGCACCTTGCGGGGCCTCTCTTTCTCTCTCTCACTGCCGGCGCCTGCGGAGGGCCGCCGTAAAAACTGAGTGCGCGGCGCGCGTCCCGGCTCAGTTTCACTCTCTCGGCATTTTTCGGGGGATCGGTTGCAGCGGCTGATGACCGGGCGACAGAGGGACTCGGGGACTGACCTTTCCTTCTCTCTTCTTCTTTTTTTTTTACGAGCGTACCGCAATTGGGGGACGGGCCTTTGTCGAGCTCGGAGAAAGTTGCAACGATACTTTTATGAGCTGCTCGGGGGACAGAGGTGGTCCTCTCCGGACTGTCGGTGGGTGCTCCGGGCTTGGGTAATCGATAGGTTCTTTAGGGCCGGTTTTGTTGGCTTCGACGGGATTTTGAAAGGAAAAATTGTCTCGTCGTTTTCGAGCGGTTGGAAACTATGATCTTTATTTACGTATATATATCGACATCGCGTTGGTCGTTCGAGTACTTCCACGAGAGCCCGATTTTCTCTTTTCTCAATTTTCATATCCCAAAAGGTCCGAAAAGCGACTCCAGGACTTAAAAAAAAAAAAAAAAATCCGGCGATCGATCCTTCTCCTTCCCTGGAAGCGTCCAGCAGTTGCTCTCGCCTCACGCAGACGATGCTCGCGTCCGATTCGAGGGTTCGCCTCGTACGGTCAGGAATCAGAGCGGGCATTTAAACCCGATCCGTCGTGGGCTTGTCGCGGCCGCGCGCGGCTCACGCCAACCCCTCGTTAAGCCATAACTTAGCCCCGAGCGGAGAGCTGTGCTCGATTTCCGACCTTCTTGCATGGGTAGCAGCGCTCTGTTTTTTTGTCCGCCACCAAAGAGCTGCTACGGTCGCTCGATATCGCGAGACTCCGCGTGAGCTTTATTTTGCGTGATGTTGGGCTAAGCTGTGCTTTTTTATCCGGGAGAGGACAACCCGGGGTGATTAGAGCTGAGGTTTCGGGAGCTGCGAAGTTATTGATTGGGAGCTTTGATGGTCAGTTGGTTAAGTAGGCGACGCGTTTTGAGCGAGAATATTTTCTAAAATGTCGCTTTGCCGACTGAAACTCTTGAGAGATCAAAAAAATATAGGCTTTAAAACATTACTTAAATTGCATTTATAAATTATATGTAATGTTCTGCTTTGAACCGTTTCAGAGTATACAGAGCGTTATAAATAAAAAATTTAATTATTAGTTTTAAGTATAGTAAGTTTTTTTTTTGTTTGTACCAGACCTATGTACAGGTAAATATATTTTACCTCTATCGGATTTTTTTACACTGTAACCTATTTTTAATAATAGGATTAATACTGATGTGAACTGGTTTCAATAAATAAAAAATAAAATAAAAAATAAAACTTTTTAATTCAAAATTTTGAAATACACTACAGGTATCGATGCCCTTTAAAATCACAGTACTCATATTACCTGATCATTCAAATGAATCTTTTCAAAAAGTGCCCCGACAAAATATTGTTTACCCTCAAAACCAACAATAAGCATTCCAGTCGAAACCTCCCTCCTGCGGCCTCTCGCAGTGCAGCCGCATTGCAAGCAATCCTTTACGGGTTGTTAAGTTCGATCCCGGCCGCCTCGCAAGCGCCATTTAAATGTGAATCACATAATTAAGCCCGGCGAGTGGCGCGCCTAGCTTAGTTTCAACAATTCCGGGCTCGCGTTCTCCCAGCCCTATCGGCTGCTTATATCTCTTTCACGCACCGCGAACGACCGCCGCCGCGCGGATAGGCAGCGACGCGCGCAACTTTACGAGCAGGCCCAATTGCGCGGACGACCGAGCCGCGAGAGCTTTTTGCTGCCGCGCTGACCGGCTCGAGTTTGCTTTGTCGAGCTTTACGTCGAGCTCGCGGAGGTAAGAAAAAGGAGTTTTGGCGGCGTTGGATTTCGAGGGCTTTGATTCGGTGTGAGTGTTACTTGTTGAGGGTAGTAATTTTTATGAGAAACTTAGTTTAGGATGAAACGTGGGTTCAGTTTTTCGTCCAGAAATACGTTTGTAAGAAAACTATGCGAATGAAATAATGATATTTATAGTTTGAAATAATGAAGAAATTAAAGGGTGCAAAAAGCAGACGTTAAATTACATTAATATAAATGAGAATGATGCTATGATAAATTTGAGAAAGAGTGCAAGATGTTGCACGCCAACTTAGTTTATTTGATCAAAGATAGAAACACATTGTACGAAACTCTACACTTGAGCGATTTGATAAAGAATCACGCTTTATAGCATGAACAAGTGGTTACTCTCATTGTAAATAATCAGAGAAACTAATTAGATATTCAGGACGTTCTAACCACATAAATAACGCAGCTACAACTGTTGAAACGTTATCGCGCCTTCTTTTTTTTTTTATATAAATTAATCGCGCATTTGCTCAACTAACGAATAAAAAGGCAATAAAATCCTCAATTAAAAATTTCCCTCCCCCGGCCCCGAAAAAGCGGAGCTCTCCTACTTTACGACACAATTACCGCAAAATCTGTTTGACTAACTAACTCGGCTCGAAGCGCGCTCCCCGGGAAACTTGAGCAAAGTCAATTTTAATCTCCCGCGCGGCGCGCCCGAGAGAGCTTTCCTCCTCGGCTCTCGACGAGAGAACCGAAGAAAAAGGCCAAGAAGCCTTTCGCAAACAGCCCCGCGCCGAGATTAAGGACGCGATGCGCATCGGCGCATAGACTCGGCCGCTTATGAGCCTCGTGCCGCCGCCCTTTTTCCCTCTCTTTCCCGGAGCCGCAAATATCGTAATCGCTGAAAATACGATCGGCGCGTGTCGCCGAGAGTTAACCGACTCATTTTCAAGCGGCGGACCCCGCCGCCTTTTTCTACGGAGCTTCGATGCGGGGGCTTATACTGTTTCTCGAGCGCTCTCGGCAAACCTCGAGCGAAATTGCGCGCGTAAATTATCGGCTGCGTAATTAAAATAAAAATCAGAGGCCGCCTGGAAACTGTTGCTGCCGGGCTGTGTGCCGTGTGCACTTTACTCGAGTAGTAGCGAATGAATGTTAAGTAACATTTTAGAGGAATTAGACCTAACACGCTCCCCAAGAAAAAGACTGCTAAACACTTTCTTCTCTTACCGAAGCTCAATTTACCCCTCGCTCGTTTGCGCTCCCCCAAAAAAGTATCATCGCAAAAACTCTAGTTGAAAAACTTGAAAAAAAAAAAAACACCGCGCGGCTGTTTGTCTATTTAAAAATGCTCAGGGCGAGAGTAGCAAACGAGGTCTTTCGCCGGTCGGGACGGCGGGCCACCTAGGACGCAGCACGCGACGATTACAGAGCCTATCTCTCTCCGCGGCGAGATAAATGCCTGCTTTATCTGATGATAAATAGATAGGTGCCTGCTCGCAAGCGCGAGCTAATGGAGGCTCCCTCGCGCGTTAGATGCCTATCGTCGCTCGCGCCGTGCGCCGAGGCCTCCGACTTATCGGAACGCAGATAATTATTTTTATACTGTGGAGGATTTCGCGGGAGAGGAGTTTGATGGGCTGGCTAGGGGGTTTTAGGGAGTTTTGCTGATTTAGGGACGTTTGAATGGTAAAGGAGTTGGGCTCGCTCGCTTAGAGGGGAATAACATTGAATTTTAATGACGTTTATTTTAGCTTAAGATAATAAAATGCATTCTCCAAAGTCATAGTCGTTAATTACAGTCCTTTTAATTTCAGCGGCTGATGCAAGCGCTTGACCTCATCAACGCGATTAAAGAGAGATTAAAAAAATTCTCTTCGCCTGAGCTGCTTAAGATTTATTAACAATCCCGGCCTTTCGGTAAAGCTCGAAGGTCCGGTATAAAAAATTCACTTGGAAATCTAAATTTTATTCCCCGGATATCCAAAGGCCAACCTCAAAGCCTCTCCTACCCATAAATCTCGAGCACTCAAGTCGTGAAGAACGAGCTTTATAATAAAAGCGAAAGGTCACCTCTCGGGCAACCTGGTTCTTAGGGCGCGATTTCAATTTTTCACGTGCGCCCGCCGCCGCCGCGCGGCTCTCGGCGGCAACAACCACCCCTTTGTCCTAAAAATAAAAAAGCCGCTCGCGGGGGGCTCTTATTTATTGTTCGAAACGAACGTCCGGCCGTCGTAAAGCCGGCGCTGTTATTTTCGGCATTAGCGGCAATTTGTTCTCGCGCATAAAAGTCAGCCGAGCGGCGCGTTTCGGGCTCGCTTAATCAAACGACGATAAGAGAAGGTCCGAGGAGGCCTCCCTGTGTGTGTTTGTGTGTGTGTGCACAGTACACTCACACGGAGGGGGGCAAGAGAGGAGTACGGAATGCTCCATATAATGAATAATTTAGGCCCGCGAAGGCTGACCGGCGCACGCCATCGTCAAGCAAACACTAATGCCTGCTCAGATAAATTACTGATAAGCCGCGGCCGAGATAACCATCTAGATAACTGACCGCCGCGGGGCTGCACGCGATTCGCCGACGGGGCGAGGGGGTGGACGCGCGCGGAGGTGCACCGAGCTCTCTCGAGGCGCAGCTCCTTCACCCCCGGAGAGGCCAACGATTTTCGGCGCCCGGCGAACGGTGGGAGTCGTCATCGATGACGGTGCGGGGGACTGCTTCGCGGCTCGAGCGGTTTTCGATGGGGGCGCGAGGGGGAGAGGCTCGCGCCGATTGGATTGCCGGGGTGATAGAATTAGGCGCCGGCGATTTAGCTTCTTCCGCGGAGAAATGGAAGTCATTCTGGTCATTTGTGGAGAAGTGCTTGAGTAGATTTCCTAGAGGTGATATGAACATTTTACGGACGATATTTTACGATGAAAAACTAAAACTGTCAGTCATTTTTAATTGTAGTATTAAACTTTAAGTAACAATAAATAAAGCTTGTTTCTACTTTATGACACGCAGCAGACCGCAGTGTTCCACCCCCTCAAAAAAAAAAAAAAAAAAATCGAGTTTAAAACGTTCCACTCACCCGCATCGTTATTATCGGGGGGCTGATTTTTTTCCATCATTTCAGTCCTTTATCGCAGGCCAAAATGTTCACGCACCCTTAACTTCTTCGGTTATCAAGCCGCAGCTTTGTGCTCCTCTCTTGGCTGTCGCGGTGCAGCCTCCAGTTTTTTTTGTTTTTTTTTTTTTTTTCATTTCCAGTCCGCGAACTTTCCAAGTGGATAAAACAGGCGCTCTCGCTCTCGCGGCCCGGCTGTCAAGCGCAAAGCGCGCGCCGCCGCTGGGGCTTTTCAGCGGCGAGGAGAGAACAAACGAAAATCAACTATCGAAAAACAGTCGATAACGTCAGCGGCAGTGTAGCGTCGCCCGATGCCCCGCGCGCCGATTTAATCTCCCCGCGGCGGCGGGGCGGAGGAGCTCCTCCGCAGCGTTAAAAATGACGGAAACGTCAGTGGAAAATTATTCCGCGCAAAAGCGACGCGGGCGCTTTTTATCTGCTATACACTCCGCGCCGCTCGTTACTATCTGCCGCCGAAAAAACAAGAGGCCGAAATTTGTCCGTGACATCTGTCGATGCGCCGCCTCTGGAAAATTGAAAAGGATTCGCAAAGGAGGAGCGGCGAACCTCGGCTTCTCCTCGCGGATGAAAGAGAGAGAGAGAGAGGGAGAGATGGGAGATATCGGTGTGTAGGCATCCGTTCATTTTCGCCTGATGGGCTCGGAGAGCTAGAATGCCGGGGTAATGGATACTCGAAAGATTACCCTCGGCGTCGCCGTTAATTGACAAGGTCTGTTGGATGTGTATAAGGAGGAGGGTATAAACGTACCGGCGAGCTTTTCAACCCGACCCCCATTGATTTCCAGGGAAGAGTTTGCGGACGCGCGGAACCGACGACTTTTCTCTCCCCCTTTTATACGCTTAAGTGTATATACGTACTATATCTCGCCGTGGTATCGCCGAGTATTTACGCCGAGAGCTTCGGCGTATTGAAGCGTGATGCTGTTCGGATATATTGTTCCGCGCTCGCTTTTTATTCGAATTCGCTGTTGTTTTTTACGCTTAGTTTTATTAAAAAACGGACAATAAAAGGTCAGCATTTAATGTCGAAACCGTCATTCTTTATCCTTCAGTGTATCTTATACGAACGATTGCCGCTTTAATAATTAATCCGAATGTGGCAATACGCGGCTCGTTTTAAGAAAATGAAAAAAAAGTAATCGCGCACGAGTGTAATTGAATATTTAAACGGGCCGGCGGGCTAAAACGCTCTCAATTAATCTAACCCACTTAGCGCTCACAATAATATTTCATTTCGAATTTTTCAACCGAGCGGATATTACAGTCAGAACGGGTCGAGAGCCGTCAGCGTCGTAACGAACGCATCGAAACCGCTGGGAAATCGATGCAGCGCGGCCGCACCGACGGACGCGGTCCCCGGCTTATATATATCAGATCATCGTTTCGCGCGCGATATAATTTATAAGCCGCTCGCGAATCGAACCGCGAACTTCGTCATCGTGCGCGCGCACGCAAACGAACACACACACGGACGCGCGAAAATAGCGTGTCATTATCGTTGATTAATTTCGCTCGGCGCGAAAAAAAGGATCCCGCGAGGAAAAGCGTGAGTCACGTCGTGAGCCGCGCAGATGCCAGGCCGCTGATAGGGGGCTTTAATAAGCCGCGCGTCTTCATTCGCGGGAGACGACGACTGGCCGCGTATCGCCGCTCAGAATCGTTGCGGAACCGCGCGGAATTTCCCCTACCGAATGAATGTGGAGCTCGGGGCAGATGCGCCGACGTTGTACGCCGACGTTGCGTAACTTTCGAGAGACAAATTGCGAGGAGGTTTTCCGTGCCGAGGAACGGAGTTGATGATGATTGCTGGGTCGGACGGAAGTTTGAGGTTTGCTCCGATGGATGGAGATTTGCGCTGTCTGCTGCTGGTTTTTTTTTTGTTTTGATTGTTTGTGCTTCAAGCGATTTTCATGCTAAATAGCTGTGGTTGCGAGTCTTTTAAGATTCGTAGGAAAATGACTGGTATATACTCTGTATTCGGGTAAATTTTTATGATGCGCGAATTCTTTTCGTTATGTAACAGCAGAGATTCTTTGAAGAAAATTCATTAAGCATATTTATTCAACGATCAAATTCTTTTCGCATTTTTAGAAAACACTCTAGACAAACATAAATCTTATCCTCCTGAATCTATATCGGCGTCTAAAATCTCTCGTACCGCATCAGCAAAATAAGCACAAGCCATTTTAATCAAAGACTCCAGCTTGTTTACCCAACTTTCATCGTTGTAAAACCAAGACTCGTCAATTTTCCAGCCCGCATATATACATCGGCTTTCCTCCCGCAGCCCGGTACGAAAATTAGCTCGGTGCTTTTTCAGCTGGCGACTCGCGCATTAATCGACTCGCGGCGCGTATACGTCAATGAACGTCCGGCACGCGCCTGTCAATCGCGATTAATAACCGAGCCGATCGGCCCGATACGGATCTGGCCGGTTATTAAATCGTCTCGCATAAACGGCCCGCGTTAATCTCGCGATACGTATCCCCGATGATTCTTTTACGGTCGCTGCTGCCGCTGCTGCCGCTGCTGCCGTGCGAGCATTGCGATTCGCTGATTGACAGCACGTTATAATATAGAGGCACGGATTTTTTGCAGTCTCGAAAATTGGAGAGCTCTCCTTTGGAGGAACAGGTAGGGAGGTGCTTTCGGAGTAGTATGTAAAGCGATAGAAAGGCTGCCTGGTTTATTAGCATGACAGTCGGTCTTTTTTATGGTCGCTTTTTGTATATGACAAATAATTTTATGATGTGTCTTTTTTTTAGGTACATTGAAATACTTTATGGATGATGGATGACTTGAAAAAGTCTTATGTAAATCAAATGTGTTTACATTAAGTTTGAAACGAATCGCAGCTTTCTAGAGCTTGATCTCCAATTTATCTAGAGAGGGCAGAATTAAGTACCGCGTAAAAAGCGAAATTTCTCAAGCACACAAAACCGCCTCCCTTAAACGCCCCCTCCTTCTCATTAAACGACTGCGCAAGCCTACTGAAAATTATTCAAACTGCGCGCGCATAACGAAGGCAAGCGCGATCGCCTATCTGGCGATCTCGGCGTAATTCGACGAAAGTGAAGAAAAAAACAGCAGCGTGGCACCCGCTGAAAAAACCGCCTCTCCTCGAATCTCCGCAACATCTTAATGCCGACCATCTCCCCGGATCGAGAGCACTTGTAGAGCACTCTTGCTCCTCGGTGCGGAAAACTCGTATAGTCCCCGAAAGTTTAACAGTTAAGAATCGACGAGAGCGAGCCGCTTCGCCCTCATAAATCATCGGCCGCCGCCGCCGCCGCCGCCGCCGCGCCGTGCAGACTCGTGCGAAAGCGAACGCATCCATCTGCAGTGCCTGCGTGCGTCCGAGAGAGAGAGGCTTACTAGAGCGTTGAAAATTGAAAATTCAAAATGGCCGATATTTCCGCTCGACGGAATTAAAACAAAAAAGGAGAGCCGGGGCCCTCCCCCCCCCCCCCCCCCCCCCCC